>OU026145.1:107092090-107177060 GCA_907269125.1 Eristalis pertinax | reverse complement strand
GGTACATTCGCTTGACGCCGCCCGTAATCGGAGTTATTCTGTTCCTCATAAGCGGTTACAAGTTGCTGATCAACGGTCCGTTCCAGAATACATTAATCGCCGTGAACGATCAGTGTCCCGATCGATGGTGGGTGACGCTGCTTTACATTCAGAACTATCTGTGGCCGGAGGAGATCGTAAGTAACGCTTGCCATCATCGAATATTCACTGAATGACATTGCATTTGACAGTGCGTTCCACAAACGTGGTACTTAGCAGTGGACTTCCAGCTGTACATTCTTTCGCCTCTAGTCTTGATTCCGATGTGGAAATGGGGCAAGAAATTCTCGCCGGTGCTAGTGATCCTTGGGCTCCTGTCAATAGGCTGTGTCATGGGCACATTCTTCTCGCAAGGCTACAGCGACTTTCTAGGGTATGCACATATTATCATTCAATATGCTTACAATTAACAGTGTCATTCATCCACATGCAGCATAGACAACACGGAGAGATCGAATAAGGTGTACACTCCAACGCACACGAGGTACGCACCTTGGTTAGTCGGCCTCGGCCTGGGGTACTTCATGCACATCAACCGAGAGAAAAAGTTCAAGCTGTCAAAGGTATGTCGTCAGCCTCACCAAGTGACTAAATCATTTCTCACAACTTCACTCGTAGTTCCTTCAACTCATTGGATGGACAGTCAGTTTTGTGACAATTGTAGCCGTCGTATTTGGCACATATTTCTCAATGCACTCCGACCAGCCATCAACTGTGCTCGAGGCGGCTATGTATGAATCTCTCAAGCGAGTTGCGTGGTCAATCGCATTGGCATGGATTGTCTTCGCATGTCATTTCGGATTCGGAGGTGTGGTGAACTCATTTTTGGCACATCCCTTCTGGCAGCCACTCAGTCGCTTGACATACTCACTGTATCTTGTGCATATTGCAATCATTGGCATCAATTACGGCTCCATGCGCACGGATGCCTACTTCTCGGAGTACAATGAGGTTGGTTTTGAATTTGAATCTTTTGATAAAATATGCTGAACGTTTTTTATTCGCGCAGATTCTCACATTTTGGAGCAGTTTTGGAATCTCAATCATTGCCGCCATTGCGCTGACCTTGGCGTTTGAAGCTCCAGTTCTCGTGTTGGAAAAGGCGATTTTTGGGAAAAGCGAGTCCAAGACTGTTGGCGATGCGGCGAATAATGTGCAGAGTGTTAACGGTGTTTCCAGCAATAAAAGCGTATAGATTTGGTTTCTTGTTTATTTATTTATTTAGTTTTACTACAATGTTGTTGTATATTTTACAATTTATATTTATTTAGGCAATTATATGGTGTTAAGCATTATTTAAGGAATATTTGATTTTTTTTGAATTGCTTAAGCATATAAAGTAATAAAATACAACTTCTGTAAGTGTAACTTAATTGAACCTTTTTCAAATTGAGCAAAAAGGAGAAGTTCCGTAGAAGAGAAAAGAGGTCATTGAAAACGACTTGAAAAAAGGCTAAGGTTAGATTAGGTTTGCAGAAGTCATTGTAGGGGATACCTCATCTGAAGACGTGAGTACCGATAGCGCAGTGCTCGGTTATAATGCCGATGATACTTATGAGATCCGGCCAACTTATACTTAGTCCTTCTCTGTTGTCTGTTCTGAGAACGAGTGGACGTGTTTCATAATATGAAATACTCTATTAGGCCCAAAGCCTATAAAGACTTTCGCCTAGTTTCAGATTATGACGTGTGGTCATGTATGGCTCGGTTATAGAGGGGGACGTAGTGTTACGTCACTGGTTTTGAGCTGATGTGTTGCTAGTGGTGGTCTTAGGTCGATGGTTGTTCTAGCGTGAACTCGGATAGCGAGGGCTTAGATTCGAATCCTGTGGTAGTGCGTCCTCTCTTGTTTCTTCGGCTTGTTCCAAGTCCCTCCAGTTATGGTTCCATGACCTTGAATTGGATGGCGTGGTAAATTCGGAATTAGCGACTTTGCAGATGGAATGACTCTTCAAAAGAAAAAAAAAACAGCCGGTGCAGAGGACAGCTAGACCCATCCACGTCAGTCGCAATCTGTCTTCGTGGATGACACTTGCAGTGAGCGTTTTCCTTTGTATGGCAGCTATTCCATATTAGTTGTAGATCGAGTGAAGAAAGGTAGAAAGGATTTACCATTTGCAGGGGAAAAAGTGCACAGTTTTCTTTTGGCTTACAGGGATTCGAAGCTTTTACTTTGCCACGCATTTTTAATGAAAACGGAAATTGGACGTTGAGGGGTATTCGCGCTCTACCCGGACAGTAAGCAGCCATCCCGAAAAAGCATCTCTAGGGAGGTCAAACAGAAACAGCTACAAACGAGGCAAGTAAAGGTTTGGCAGCATTTATGCACCCTGCGGATTTACGGCACGAATGCTAAGGCAATCCAGGGCTAGACTATTTTTTTTTTTTGTGTGTAATCTTGGCTATAACTGGGTGCATTTTGGAGACAGAACTACGATAAGTTCAAGCTGTGTGCATTCGAGCTCGCGGAAAGTTTGCATTCGATCGGTGGGAACACGGTTCGAGTCCTAGAAGACAAACCATCGGTGTTTTATTTTTTTCTTCTTGCTTTATTTTTTTTTTCTGAATTATTGCATTTTTCTTTTTTTTTTGTTTAGATTGGATGTTAGTATGTTAGATTAAGGAAAAATTAATTAGTATTTAAATGAATAAAAATTGTAAATTTAACGCAAAGGCGGACTACCCCTTTATTGTCGCGATTCAAAAGGTGGTTGATCGTACGGGATGTCAATCGAGTGGCGCCCAGATATATTATAACCAACAAAAGGACCCCCGCCTTTCTCCACGGCTGGTCAGGCACTCTCCCAATCGAGGTCGCGCGTTTGTTGTAAAATCGGTGTAACAACTATTCAAAATATGAGTTATCTAGTGTGTAATCAGAAGATCCAACGTGGAGACACAGAAGGTGTTACTTGTAGTGACTGCAATTGCATATTCCATTGCTTTTGTGCTAACATTTGCACGACAGACGTTGAGGTACTGAATTCAAATGAAGCGGGTTCGTTGCGGGAAGTGTTTGATCGTCGGAGACTGCTGCATTTTCAGCCTCTGTTCGAGCAACATGTTCGCCTTGCAACTGCAACATCTGAGAAACAACTTAATCACAAGGAAATCAAGAAACCTCTTCGTCAACATTACCCCATGTGGAATGCCAGTTACACTAGAAAATTCACACTCTTTTGAGTCAGGCTCTACGGATTCTGGGGAGTGCCAGTTATTGCGTTTGATTGATCCTTTCGGAATAAAGTTCAAGGGTAACAAGATCACCACCATCACGATCTAATGAACAAACCATGGGCGCATTAGCCCCAATTATAACAACTGCGTCCAAAACACATGTAATGACATCTGCAACGAGGCCGCATTTGCCACTTCATGACGAACACGCCTTAGCGAGACTCAAACAAAACGATGTCGAACTTCGGACTGCGGTCATGCTGGTCATGCTGGAAGCTTCCTGCGAAGAACTAAGACTAACGAAAGGCAAGAAGCCAAGCCCGAAACGAAACAAAGTGCGAACATTGAGTACCTCACGGATGAAGAAGAACTCGATGGCGGAACGAACTGGTTAACAAAAAGGCGACCAGGCAAAAAAAGAAAGGCCGAATGCTAACCAGAGGTTATCGATAGGAAAGAAGGTGAGCCAAATACAAATAACAGTGCTAACTAACAATGAAAGAAAGCAACTGAAGGAACGACCAACGCCTCCAATTAACGTACTCGGAATTGCGGAATACAAAGAGTTGACTACTATCTTAAAAGCAACGTTACGATCCGAATATCATCGTATAACAATAGTACATGGAAGATAACCATAAAAGACTCTGATGCCTACAGTGCACTTTCACAAAAACTAAATGCAGAAAAGATTCAGTGGTATACGTATGAAAATAAATCGGAAAGACCATATCGAGTCGTAGCTAGAGGACTTCATTTGACTTGCCCAAAAAGAAAACATTGTTGATGACTTAAAAAATAAAGGCTTAGAAAATAAAAAGAGAATCTATACAGAAGGCGTGGCAGATGAGGTAAGTCGCAGTTTGCCTCTCTTCATGTTAACGTTCGACAAGAGTGAAAGCATAGACAAACTACTAGTATTAAAGCAATCTTGAACATGCCTGTTAGGAATGAAGACTTACGCAGGAATGCAAAGTTAATACCTCAATGCAAGCGATGCCAGGGTTTTAATCACACAAGAAAGTACTGCAAAAAAGCCTCCTTCGTTAAATGCACAGGAGAGCACTTATCCGACGAATGCAACACAAGCAAGGGTACATTTGCAACATGCATTAATTGCAAGGAAAGCACCCAGCTAAATGCGATGGCTGTGAGGTAGCTTAAGAGCTTCAAAAAAGACGTGGCAAAATCAAGGCAGATCTGTCCCAACCTCCTAAACCAGTAAAAAAGACATTACTGTGAACGCTGAAAATAAAACAAATCAGGCTGAATTGGTTTGAACAACGGCAATTGCAAATGCTGTAGAGATTGTGGGCGTTTCTCGTGTCAGTGAGAACAGTACACGCGAGATCGCTCATACAATTTTTGGGAATGCTCATGGTGTCACTGATCCATACAACGATATGTTGAAATGCTTTATAAAAAAACAACGAAGGATGACTGGAGAGCATCTTTTGAAAATTGTTAAGAGTAAATAACAATGAGAAACAATCTTAAGAATTCTGTCTTTAACCCATATATAACCCATCGATATATCGACCAGAAATTTTGGCATTTTCCGTAGGTGAGGATGAAAATCTATCTGCCTGGTAAAATATGAGTTTCGATAGTTTGGTATATAATACATAATCGACATGTTTTTGTGTTTTTCTCGATTTTGATTTTTCCGTGCTCTTTGACGGAAAAACCGCGTACCACCTTTTTGGACAAAACAAGAAAAATTCCGGAAAAATAGGATAATAGGAATGACCGCCAGCAAACAACAGATATTCCATCTCCGTTTTATAAAAAAAAAAGTTTGGGTACGAATCGCGATCTTTCGTCTTGGTCTAGATGGGCGGAGAAGGTAGCTGGTCGTGATATCGAGGTAAAAAATGCGTCGTAAGAAGAATTTGTAATAAAACCCGTTTGAAATGAGCTTGAAAAGTCTTCTAAGCAATTTGTTCTATTATAACGTTTCCAAAGTTTTCTTAAGATGAGGTTACCTAAATAGTAGACACTCTGATCGCTATAACCTCAGAAGGGATCAGAGCTTCGATGTCAACATTCCAACATTTGTTGTACGACGTTTTACAAAAATACTTGTTTCATTGTTTCATCTAGATTATTTAACAAACTTTTAGGCTCAATAAAGTCTATAGGTTCGTTAAAAGTGTTCATTTATAAGTTGAAGTCATGGCTTTTAGAACTTGACCATAACCAGACTGAAAATCTTTTGGAGCCCATTCTCCAGTTTTATTGCAATGATTTTTATTTTGATGCACAATTATTTGGCTGCCAAATTAATTCATAATGTGTAGTAAAATAATTGCTTTGTTTTTCTCTGTGGTTCTTTTTTTGTAAATGAATTGCATTTAATACTATTTTTTTAAAACATAAAAAACCTAATAATATTCTGCAAAATTGTTACTGATTTGATTTATCAGGCCGGCGGCCCATGGAGGGTCCGAGCCTGAGGAATTGCTGCCTCCCAACGTTGACGGTCCTGGGGACGCTGCTTCCAGTCATCAACACCAAGCAGTCTTGCGTCCACGATGACTTGGTCTTTGTACCGGAGATTCGGTCTCGGATTCAAAGACCCTCTTTGCTGGAGCATTGTTGTCCATGCGCTCGATGTGGCCGAGGCAGTGCAGTCGACTCAAATAAGGCGAAATACCCTGGCCTTATGCTGGACAGTAGATTAAACTGGAAGCTCAATACAGCAGAAAGAGCAAGAAAAGCCACTACGGTAATATACATGAGCAAAAAAGCCATCGGGCATAAATGGGGTCTTCAGCCTAACATGACACTACTGTGATCAGATCCATCCATCCCTTATTCGCTGTAGCAGTATGGTGGCCAATTCTCAACGTCGACACCCATCTTAACGTCTTAAGAAAGGTACAAAGGCAAGCCTGCATCTGTATAATTGGAGCCTTGGGAACTACTCCCACTGATGCACACTGAAACCCTAATGAACCTCACTCCCTTAGTTATATTTCGTAAACAAAAAGGAATTGGTGTATTCTCTGAACATAATAATAATAATATAATATGGGTTGCACCACAGCCCGTAGAGGCCTAGCTTCTCAGCAACCACTCGTGTTGTGCGTGCTATTGTTCTCTCACTAGTGGAAGGGACCTACGGTTTCATGCCGACTCCGAACGACTCCGAAGTTTGAGAAGCCTTTTCTAGACAGTTATACTCTTGGAGCATTGTCAGTGACTCGAAAGAGGTGGGGGCCGTGAAAAATGTTTTTGCTCGTATTGGGAATCAAACCCAAGACACCAAGGGCATTTTTGCCCCTAGTCCACACCGGAGAAAAAGGTGATGGTAGTGGAATTCCCTTGCATTACACGCATACTTTCACAACGTTCGTCAATTCACCTCAATATGGCGGCCGATTCGTGAATTTTGTGGGATAATGGCGGCAGATTCATGAATTTTGTGGGAGATTCGTGAATTTGCCCACGAACATGTACTTATTGTTCGGAGGGTGTTCAGAAGATGACTCATATTTTTAAGAGGACATATATTTGTAATATGCGCTTGCGTGAATAAAAATATAATGATACGCACTCTTTGCAGGAATAGTTTGCATCAATTTAATTCTTGAGAGTAAAATATAGCTGATTTATATGCGATGACTGGCAAATGAACTTAGTTTTTTTATCTTTCATTCATGAATTGTGAAAACTTATGCAATTAAACTATATAATTTGTTAAGAACAATGGCTTTAACTGTACCTAACTGAAATAAATTTGCAATTAACTTTCATCTCTATTTCTGTAAAACAAGTAAAATAAGCAAAGAAGCTGTTTATTTTAATTGACTCAAGCAAATGTTTCAATAATATTGCCATTATTAGTTGCCGGTACACATGTTTCGTGTGAATGCTTTTTTTCGATATTATGCATATGCAAAAATACATACATGAAGTCGTATATTCATTAATAATTCGTGCATAAATAATTAATATTTTTCCCTAAAATATCGTATAAAAAACGCTGTCAGATGAAATTGAGGAGCAAGAGAAGAAGAAGTTGAATATCTCTGTACTCATTTATTTCTGCCCACAACACCGTCGGCCACCAATATTCTCTGAACAACTTAATTTAAATCTAATTTAAATAAAAAGGAAGGCCATTTTGAGCTCCTACTTCTTCGATAATCGTGGTCACCTCAGTGAAACACCGGTCAAATCAACACTAGCTAACAACTAACAAACCAAAAAAAAAACACGGAATAATGCGTTTTTAGGTGAGTTGCAGAGGTATGGGAAGGGTTGCGGCATCGCACGTCGGTTCATCAAGTCCAAGCTGTGCTTAGCCCACTATGGCTTGTGCTTTATATCGGAGATTCGGTTTTTCTCGTCTTCCCGAAACAGGAGGGTCGAATTCGATGCTACTGGCCCTCTATGTGGCCGAGCCAGTGCTGTCTACCACTACATCCATATCTTCGTACTAATCATAGAGATCGCGGTTTTGTCCACATCCTCTTATTTATCGCAGACAGGACCATATATCCAACACAGAATTTATCTTGTCGAGTGCAAAAAGAATCAGCTCTGTTGTTTAGTCCAACTTCCAGCTGCATTTAGAAGGACTGGCAAAATAAGTAGAGCATAAGTTTGGTAATTCGAGTCAGGAGTTGTTTTGATAAACTAAAGGGGCAACGGTTAGAAAGGGCGATTCTACGTCGTACAGCGCACATTCTTGCTAAAGTCCGGCGCAGGTTTCAAACGGGTCGGAAGTCATCGAACCGATCATCGTCCCAAATGCGATCATCGCATCGCGATGAGTACTGTCGTATAAATCGATGAAAAGACGGTGTGGATCGATTTAAAACTTCCTGATCTTCTCACCGCATTCCCAGGCGAATAGTTCAGTGCAAAATTACCTTACACGTTGAGGGTCCTACAGCCGACATTAATCAGGGCTACACTTATATGGAAAATCCACCATCGACCAAATATTCACACTACGGCTGATTTTGGAGAAAACCCAGGAGCAACAAATCGATACCCACCACCTTTTCATCGATTTTAAGGCCGCGTATGATAGCATCTATAGAGACGAGCTATACAGAGCAATGTCTAGTTTTGGCATCCCTACCAAACTCGTCCGTTTGTGTAGGATGACGATGGAGAATGCACGCTGCTCCATCAAGGTCGGTAAAGACCTAACCGAGACCTTTGATGTCAAAAAAGGATTCAGACAAGGCGACGCGCTGTCATGCGACTTTTTCAACATCGTTCTTGAACGAATTGTTCAAAACTCGAACGCCAACACCAGAGGAACAATCTTTCAGAAGTCCGTCCAACTACTCGCATATGCCGACTATATTGACATTATTGGAAGAACGCAGCGTGATGTCAATGGCGCTTTTGTGGGTATTGCAACGGAGGCCGCGAAGATGGGATTAGCGGTAAACGAGGGTAAGACCAAGTATATGCTGTCAACGAGAAAGGGCACCCAACACCGACGTCTCGGTCAGAACGTCACAGCAGACAGATATAACTTTGAGGTAGTCAAAAACTTTGTCTACCTAGGCACCGCTATAAACTCAGACAATGACACCAGCGCTGAAATCAAACGAAGAATAACCCTTGCCAATCGCTGCTTCTTTGGGCTAAGAAAGCAACTGGTAAACAAAGCCCTCTCTCGAACAACCAAGATAACGCTCTACAAGACCTTAATCGTCCCAGTCCTGCTATATGGCGCGGAGGCATGGACTTTGTCAAAAGCGGATGAAGCTGCCCTTGGTTACTTCGAGAGGAAAATTCTTCGTGTGATTTTCGGTCCCGTCTGCATAGACGGTGAGTGGAGGAGGAGATATAATGACGAACTATACCGGCTGTTCAGCGACATCGACTTAGCCAGAAGAGTGAAGATCCAAAGACTGAGATGGCTAGGTCATGTAGAGCGGATGGAAACCAATACTCCGGCCCGAAAAGTCTTCGAATCCATCCCCGAGGGACGGCGCAGTAGAGGAAGACCGCGACTCAGGTGGCGCACGCAAGTGGAAAGGGACCTCAACCAACTATGCGTGCGAAACTGGAGACAGCTAGCTAAAGATCGAGCTGGCTGGAGACGCTTGTTGGTTGAGGCCCAGGTCCACCCCGGACTGTAGCGCCACCTTAAGTAAGTAAATAACACTTATATGGTCTTTGCTGTATGTAGAGTCGCCTTTTGTCGCCCATTTGACTTGTGCAGCTGACATTCCACTTATCTGGCAACATTTCGTTCTAATGCATGATCATCTGGGCATCTGGCAACTAGTCCAAAACTCAAAGCGCCATGAAACAAAGCAAGTAATTAATGGTCACGATGGTAGGTGTATCAGATTTAAATAAAGTACTTTTTCCTGGAACGAGTGTAGCAGTAATCCGGCAGGTGATTTGATTTCCCTAATCTACGATAATCTTAGGTGTACTCACTTCAAACATGAGTAATGCCATAGTATGCGAGTGACACTTTCACGCGCAAAGTTATCAGATTAACATTACAAAACACTTATCCGATAGTACGATCAGTTGCCTTGAGTATATTCTACTGATTTGAAGATACTTTGTACACTTACTTTCAAAACAATTTAACTTGAAGCGATGCGACAGATAACTACGCTCTTCAAAAATGGTTCATCAATAAGCGTCCGGCAAAGGGACATCGATTTTCATTTCATTTGGAATTCAGCTTTGGACAAAAGCCTGCTAGGACGAACTACTTGTAGTAGAATCGAAGTCGATACTGATATACGGAATTAGAAAAATCATTTCTAGTTACTGATGACTGGATGGTGTGGTAAGAAGTAGCCAGTATCATAAGTGTCTAAACATTCAGAGGGCAGTTGCCGACTCTGAACATTTTCGTATTGCAGCCAAATTCAGAGCGCGACTATCCATCGAAGTCTTAGCACGACCGGAGTAGCCAGAGCCTACAGAGAGTGAGAGGTGCATCCACCAAATCATTAACCAAGTATGGATGGATGAAGCAATGCCCGATGATTTGGCTATCAGCTCTATATTCCCCATCTTCAAGAAAGGCGGTTCTATGTCTTGCAGGAACTACCGATGCATAGCCCTAGTGAATGGCGAATACAAGATCCTATTCAACGCACCGTGTGAACATCTGAAACCTTTCTGCAGCGCTTCCAGCCCGGCAGACCGACAATCGACCAAATTTTCAGACTGAGACAAATACTGGAAAACACCAACGAGTCTCAAGTCCAGACTCACCACCTATTTATCGACTTCAAAGTTGCAGACGACAGTATCCATCATCTTGATCTCAACAAGGCGGTGGCCGAATTCGAGATACTGGGGAAACTTATCCAACGGTGCCATGTGACGCTGAAAAACACGCGGTGCAGTGTGCAATTTGGCAACAGTTCCTCCAAAACCGGATGTCTTCAACCATGTACTGGAACTGAAAGTGCGCAAGGCTCCCGCTAATACAGAGGGCACTATCTTCAACGAATCCGTCATGTTGGTGAGCAACGTAGACGATATTGACATCATTGGTCTCTCCCAGCGAGCCGTTAGGAAAGCTTTTACGGTCATCGAAGAAGAGGCGAAACGAGTTGGTCTTGAAGTATGTAGGGTGACTGCATGACTGATATGGAAGTCATGCTCACTTAGACTATCCGGTCCATTGTGTTGTCACGTTCGGCTTTGTTTACAAAACTTATTTACCCTGTGACCTTGTAAAGGGTGATTTTTTAAAAGCTATAGGAAAGTTTTTCAAAAAAAAACACATAAAATTCAGAAAAATGCATGAAATATTTATTTGAATCGATAGTACGGTCCATAGAATTTAATGTTTGAAGATTGTTTTATGCAAATGTTGACCTTGACTGCGCCTCAAATGGTCCATCCGCTTAGTCCAATTTGGCATACCCTTTCCAACATTTCGGCCGGTGTCTCACGAATAAATGCTTTAATGTTGTCTTCCAATGCGAAGCAGGCTTGTCTGTATAGACATGAGCTTTAACATAGCCCCACAAAAAATAGTCTAAAGGCGTTAAATCGCACGATCTATGCGGCCAATTCACCGGTCCCGTACGTGAAATAAAATGTTCACCGAACTCGCCCCTCAATAAGTCCATTGTTGCGCGTGCTGTGTAGCATGTGGCACCGTCTTGTTGAAACCACATGTCATGCAATTCAAGCTCTTGCATTTTGGGCAAAAAAAAGTTGGATATCATGGCTCACCATTCACAGTTACGTTACGGTTCGCATCATCTTTGAAGAAGTACGGTCCAATGATGCCACCAGCCCATAAACGGCACCAAACTGTGACTTTTTCTGGATGCATTGGTAGCTCCTGCAATGCTTCTGGCTGATATTCACTCCAAAATCGACAATTCTGCTTATTTACGTACCCATTGAGCCAAAAATGAGCTGACCATAAAATGGAAGAAGCGGGCGATGAACTTTCTTAACAGAGCACGCATTTTGGGAATAATATTCAATAATTTGCAAGCGTTGTTCGTTTGTAAGACGGTTCATGGTTAAATTATAGACCGAACTGAAGATGTTTGACAGTGAAACAAAACACGAAACGTGCGTCAGCTGGTTAAACCAGTGTTGCCAAAAAGATAGTAGCTAAAAAATCACCCTTTAGTTCTTCCCTCTTGGGATTTTGTATTCCTCTTGGGATTTGTTGACCATGTGTGATTTCTTCTGACCTTTTTTATAGCCATTTAGAGGCTTTAAGAAATTGTATTAAGTCCTTTGGGTTAATGTAACTCAGATTCTCAAGGTTGTTGAAGTAGTGCTAGCCTAGTAGTCTTCTTCTTGTTGCTGCAAGTACAGGACACGTTCCGAGGTAGTGTAATATTGTTTCCTCTTCTTCTTCATCTATACAGCTTTTGCAGAAGTCGTTATAAGGTCTCAAGTATTCTGGCATGGCTGCCTATAGGACAGCGGCCAGTTAGCACCCATATCACTCTACTAATAACCTTCCTGTCTAGCAAAGTGATAAATATCATAAGAGCATTATACTCAAATAATACAGCATATGTCTGAGATGGAATGACTATAACCGATGAATTTGAAACTGAAGTGGGGCTTACACAAGAGTGTATTCTGAGCGCTCTGCTTTTTGTCTTATTCATAAATGACATAACAGAGTCCGTGAGAGATGGTATCACGTTCGTTTCTTCTTTTTTCTTGTTTGTATTTCAAAATGTCAGTCTGATAGACGGCCATATGCCAAAACCAAAAGAGTTTGCAAATTAAGATTTTTTGTATGTCGATAAACGAGTTGTAATAATTTGAATGAAATAAAATAAAAGTCAACTAACTAACTATCACGTCTCGAAAGGATATAGATCGAGTGCCTCTGCTTCGAACTACACATTTAAGGAAACATCACGGAACGTGTACAGGAGTCACAGATACTCGTATGTACAGGTAGGCTGGATTTCTTAGTGAAAGATTTCGTATTCAGATTTTAAGTTGAGTGTCCCTTCTGCGAATAGTACATGTAAGAAAACATCACGAAAGAATAGAGATCGATACTCGTGGCATGCATATTAGTTATTATCTTTGGTGTTTTGTGTGTATGCCTAATCTTGTTCTGACTACCGACAAGAGCGGTTGTACTGACCTAGTAAGGGCATAATTGACTCAACACGTTGGTAAAAGCGAACGACGGCCAAAAGGCCGTAAGGGCACCCGTACCTGACGCTATTCCGCGTAACCTGTGCAGCTCTGCTCACTCAGAACACTTCCTTCTTTTATACATATGTTTAAATCATATCTACGGCCTTACTTCTGTTATTATTTATCAACAAAATCGACGTTTGTTTTATTTTTACAAAAATCACTTGGCTATCAACCAGCAGGTACTCATAATCTTCTTGATCACCACTATACTCACACTGTTGGCAGATTTCTACGTCACTCAAATGCATTATCCATCAAAGAATCGGACGTAAGGTACTAGCTTGATTTTGATTTCTTCCGCTGGACAGATAAATGAAGTAGCCGCTGATTAGATAGACAGAAAAGACGACTGGCTAGCCGATACGCACTTATGAAGGCGCTCATTGGCTTCTGACTTAGATTTGATTTAAAGTTAAACTCCGATTTTCTCGTGAAACGATCGGATCGAATTTGGTATCTCAAGTATTACTGAAACTTTTGTAAATGCTTCCAATAAAAGACTGAACAGAACTCACGTTCACGTTAGTGAGATGAGACTTGGCTCGCAGTGCCACCGTATACAATGGCCAAACATATTTATTCGCTCATCGCCATTACTTTGGTCTTTCTTACAAGTCAAGTCCATTCGGGGACCGTTGTTAATAATGTGACAGTGCCAAGTGACGCCATTCGGCAGTTATTCATCAAAGAAGTTCAGCAAAATTTAAAACTGAGTCCTGCCGATGCCATACAAAAAATCAAATGTGCAACGAGCTTGATGGAAATAGTTTCACGGTTGCCTTCATTGCAAGTGCTGCCATGTGAGTAATTCATTTTGGACTAAGAAAAATTCAAAACAATTTGGTTTTCGGTTATTCAATGTGGAGAATGTAGCTTCATTTATTGTTGAAATTGAATTGAGAAGTCGAGGTTTTTTCTGGTGAAAGTTGTATAGTTTGCTAGGGTGGCCACCGCGACGGTGGTACAAGCCCCTAACGAAATACTTGTGATCAGTTGATATCCTCTTCGAATATCCTCCAGGCATCTTCCAAACGACGTTATCTAACCTCATAGTACTGTTTTGATGTTTTCCGAATGCCAGAGTCCCTTTTATAATTGGTTTTGACATTAGACACTTCTTCAGCGCTTGCTGCTTCTTCAGTTCTTGGTGCTTCGCCCAAACGTCGATAATCATGGCGAACTGTTTTGAAATCTCAGAATCGAATGGAACTGGAGCTACTCTTAATGGAGGTGGTATTAGTGTTTAGCTCCTGTACACGCTTTAATTATCGGAATTATAAATAAAACGCGTCCTATCGTTATAAGCGTTTTAGTCTAGGTACGCTTCTACAGAGCGATTACTCACAATTTGCTCCTTACCACTGGTGCGGCGAAGCAAATACGGAGAATCACGTCGGGGTCACCAAATGTTAACTACAGTACAAGTTACTCTTGTCTTATCTAAAAATGCTATACAATTCATCATCATCTTCTGACCCGCATGATCCACTACAGAACAAACATTCCCATTAATTATGAAATATACCATCGTTCAAGTGGCTGGCTTCGCCAAGACGGCTGATAGCACGATTTGGGAATTTGATATGGGCTGTGTGGCATCGCAGCATGGACCAGAGGTCGTCCAAAACCATGTCTTCATTTTCAGTGAAAAAAAAGTCGGTTAACATGGCTCTTAACGCCCACCGTTGACCGAAACGATGTTCCCAGCCTCATTTTCGAAGAAGGTCACAGCAGCCACACTCTCATCTGTTCGCACCGTACGATGACAGGGGCCATGAGTGCTATCCACTAGTATAACAATCTTACGAATTTTCTGCACAAACTTGCGTACAGCAGTCGCCGTGGGTGCCTTATTTCGGCTAAAACTTCTTTTTTTCAAAAAAACGAGCTGTTGGGCGTATAGCCATATCAGAGATCTGCAACTCCTGCCGGAGTACCTAACCCCAGCTCCTACGGACTACATCATATTCACCATAGACTTCGGTAACGCACAGTTACGATTTCCATTCAGATAGGACTTGAAAACCCAATCACTCGTCTCTGAATACCAATTTCTGATCTAAGGTAGACTACGGTGAAGTTTCAGCGGTCTTCTCGGCGGACTTCAATATCTTTACCGAGCTCTTACCGCCTCCCAGATCAGTCGAGTATCTTCCAGGCTGAAGTACTGGCGATCAGAGAAACGTATAAACTCCTCAGTAGTAGCTGCCCTCATGGTAGAGCTACAGCAATCTGCATCGACAGCCAAGCAGGCATGTCCTTAGTATACACTTCCTCCAAATTGGTGCAACAGTGTAAGGAGGAACTGAAACAGGCCAGTAACAGGTGTAATATTACTCTCCTCTGGGTTTCAGGCCACAGCAACATATGAGATTGCCGATGAACAGGCCAAGCAAGGAACTTCCGGCAACCCCTCCACTGAGTTGGTAGCCTCTCCAATCAACCACCTCAAACGCGCCATCTATCAACACTTCCTGGCTGAAGGTGGACTAGGTCATCCAAGTACATAGTCTCTAGGAAAACCTGGGCCTCCTACACGAAAAGAAGGACTGATGACCTCCTCAAAAGAAATCGCTCCGAAATCGCTAGTGAGCACGGGCACTGGCTGGTAGACTCTTAATACCGTTCAACCCACACTGTCGCAGTTGCCTCGGCACCCACTCTGAGGAAAGTCTGCCTCACTTTCTCTCTGACTGTCGGCACTAGCCAAAGAAAGATGACAACCAACCAAGTATTTAGAAGTGGTGGTTCGGTGAGAAATCAATGAGCACAATGTCACAGATTTGTTACATTATTATTGAAATGTGTGTTTGAGATATCTCTTAATCCAATCTGAAGCATTTAATGAATGGTTTCCTTTACTTCTGCATAAGTCGTTTTGGCGCAATCGCAGGGTCCTGACAACCGGTCAGCTCAGTTTGATCATTCTGTGTGACCTTATGAAGTTCTTTTCTAAGAGGAGCTTTGGTAGCAGTAGATCGATGTCCCTAGGTATGGGTCCAACCCTGTCGATGATGATGGAGTGTCCAGAGCGGAGTTCCTTTCACAATTGCATTGATCATTTGTGCTCGTCATCCTCAGCATATCAGACGGTGATGATTCAAAATGGTGATGCACCATGTACGCCGAAGTTAGTCACAGACGCTGTTTGGTTCACACAATGCTTGTAGGAGATTCATTTGCAATCCTGGTGAGTCCGATATAAAACTGTTGGCTAGTCACTGTTATATCAAAGAAGCTAGATTGTGCTTTGAATCCAATCCATTCGTGCTTCTTGTTTTTATGTTTAAACTAGGTTAGGTTGGGTGATGTGGCTGCCATCATAAGCTTAGACACGCAGGTCCATTGGGCTGCCACTGAGCCGGTTACCTTGCGTTACTGCTGGAACTATTTCGTTTTTTTGGACGAACGCCTAGATTGATTTGAAATCCTTTGCGGATATTTGTATTCGTATTTTATTTTATTCTATTTAAGTAACACTGTACATCAAGCATGACTTATAACTAGTACAGGATATATGTTTACAGTATGATTTAATGATAAAATTATAAAACAACAAACAACAAAATTAAAAGAAAAATGAAAGTAAATTTTGTTTCAAAAACTATCTCAAGACAGAATAGTGCTCTAAACAAGACATCAAGAAACCTTCCGTGTTCGACCTGTGACTTCACATGATTGGTTAGTGCATTTCTTTTTGACAGCATAAACGAAAAATTGCCTACTAGAGGTTAGACATGTATATGTAGGCGGTCGCAACACAATATAACAATTGGATAAACTTAACACTATTTTTTCATGGTGTTTTCTTGTGAATAATTTTGGAAACAAGGCACAACATCGATACTTTAAGAAATCGTCCAATCTGCATCCGAGAAGCTTACGGTGTTTCGTGAGAGATATGGTCAAATCTGATACGGTTAAAGACGTATCTCGCTATGGAATTGAAAGCTACATTGAGTTTTTGGAACGACCGGGAGTCAGCGTTGGCAAAGAGCTCACAACCATAAGAAATTATTGGTATGATTAATTTAGTAACTTTGATATCATATCTCTAGGTAATATTGTTTTGGTTAGTGATAACCCCCGTAGCGATGTATATACTTTTGAGGTAATAGAGTTAATTTGCAAGTCCCATGTTAATTTGTTATTAAATATCATACCAAAGTTTTTCGCATGAGTGACGTATTCAACTTGCGAAGAGTTTAATAGAATAGGAGGGAAGTCAGGGAAGTGCGGTTGATGTTTGGAAATAGGGATGCCTTTAGTTTTAAGCGGGTTGAGCTTAAGACCATTTCGCGTTGACCACTCTGAAATAGAACATAGATCGGTGTTTAATTTAACGATGGCATCTTCTACCATTGCAATAGGACATTTGATATACAGTTATACATCGTCGGCATACATATGAAATTGACAGGAAATGACAGATGAGAAATCATTAATGAACAAGGAAAACAACAATGGACCAAGAATAGAACCTTGCGGAACGCCATTATTAACAAGGATGAACGAGGAGAGTTGAGAGTTACATAAAACAGCTTGCAGAGGATTAGTCATATATGAAAAAATGAGTTTGGTAGTTGTATCACAGAAATTATATGTTGTCAATGTTGCGAGCTTCTTTCCACAGGATCTTAGATGAGCGATCTAAACTAAATCTGTTTTTGTAATAATTACATTTAGCATTCCAGATAAGCTTATTTAGATTGTTTCGGGATATTTTGAGGTTCCGAAGCATATCTGCACCGCGAAAACATTTCGATGTGTCAAAATTTCATTTAAATAGGAGTCTCTGAGTGTTTCTTTCCTAATGGAGGCTAGTGCAGGTCAGTTGCAGAGTTGATGTGAGTGGTTTTCCTCTTTTTCTTCACTCATGCAACTGCTACATAAGTCGTTGTATGGTAATCCTAGTCTTGCGGCGTGTCTACCCTGTGTCCCAGTGTCCTGTAAGGACTCCAACTATGTTACTCAATCTTATCCTGTCTAGACTGAGTATGGCCGTGACTCTTTGTAAGTCCATTTTTGGGCATATTTGTTTCGCATGTAAGCCCGTGTTAAGATTATTCCATCTTTGACGATCGATAGCTCTGCGATTTTGGTTTATTGAGTTTCTATTGGCACCCAGATGTCTTCAATCTTTAGTCCAATGATTACTGTTCCGTTCCTGGCTATCTCGTCTGCTTCACAGTTGCCTGACATATATGTCCAAGAACCCACTGCAGCTTTAGGCTACAATGTCTTAATATCTCGTTAAGAGACATACGGCAGAGTCTTACCAATTTTGATCTTAAAAATGGTGAATCGAGTGACGCTACAGTAATCTGGGAGTCTAATAGACCGGCTGATCTGGAGATGTTCTGGGTAAATCCCCGATCCCACTCCACTACCGGTTTTAGATCCATCTGTGTACAATTCCTTTGTTATTGTTCAGTATCCAGTTCGTCTCCCATAGCTGTATACTCGGTACTCTGGTGTTATATTTAATATCGAAGTCTAAGAACGGTGTTAAGTAGTCTGTAGGTTCTTGAGTAAAAATGTATGAGTTCAAAATACTGGCGTGACCTGTGGCTACAAGGTACTCCATTACAAGAGTGCTTTTAGACTCAGCGCTACAAATTCTTTGCCACCGATGTCTACAGGACTGAGGTGAAATATCGTTCCTAGCGCTACGGTTGGTGATATGCGCATTGCGCCTTTGATTGATATATACGCCATTTTTTTGACCCTTTTTATCATCTTTGTGTAGCTAGCTATTTCCAATGCCGGCCACCATACCAACGCATTAAGTGCAGTGGTTGCTTTCTTTATTCTCTCTAATGAGGTTTGGCTCCAATCGAGCATTCTGTTTAGTTTAACACCAAGATATTTTGTCTGATTCGAGAAAGTTAGTGAAGTTCCGTTTAGTTTTGGTGGTGTAATTAGGGGCGCCTGATGATTTCTCGAAAAGAGTACCATTTCAGTTTTTGCTGGATTCACATCCAGGCCAGATTTCCTGTTCCAAATCGATAACACTTTCACTGAAGGTTATGGTGATGTCGTCCGCATAGGTGATGAGTTTACAACGCACCTGAGAGAAGTAGTTCATTTTTTTACCTGTTTGTGGAGTACCCTATCTCACTCTTCTTACCATACGACTGCTACTGAAATCCGCTTGGATTTGTCTGCTTGTGAGCATTAATGCTTTATTCAGCGTGTAATGTCATCATGAATACTTAGTCCGCTTAAAGCGTTTACTATGAATCCTGGTGTTATGTTGTTGAACGATCCTTCAATATTGAGGAAAGCTGCCAGAGTGTATTCTTTGTGGGAAGAGTGTGTAGAGCTCTTTCGACTAATTTTTCCTTGCAATAGGCGTGCCTCATCTGCTGAGAGTTTGCAAGTCGGTATATTGCTCCTTATTTGCAGATTTATGAGTCTTTCCAGCGTCTTTAGAAGGAATGAAGAGAAACTGATGGGTCTGTAGTTCTTCGTGGTTATATTACACACTTTTCTCGATTCAATTGGTATGTAGCTATCAGTGGCGTGGTGTTCATATAAGCCGTTTCCTATCGGGTTACATTTTAAAATTCTTCTTTTCAACAAGGTATCAATATAACAAGAAACATGAATCTTAGTAAACATAATAAAATGAACATAATATCTCTATGTTTCCTACACCAGCCACGCAAGCAACAAAATTCAACCAACACACAAACCCACAACCTGCCATGTATACACATATACATCATTGCATGCCTGTTCTGCAACATCACATACTCCATTGGCAAATCGCCCTGTGATCCTGGTGGAAAATGTTGGTACTAGGAATATTATACGGAATTCTGACAGTTCGTACGCGGGATAGGAATTTGCATTGAAATTTCGAAATGTGTTGGTGATTTAAAAACGTGAAATTAAGTAGAAAATTAATATTTTTAATTCGAAATAATGGTTGAATGTCGAGTGCATGTGCCCATGTTTGGTATTAAGCGATTGTCAAGAGTTGACTTTGTAGGACACTGTTTTAAAAAATGCAATAAACCACCAGTTTTAAATGAAATTGTTGTTGTTTTGTCATTCTTCAAAAAAAATATTATATGAATGGTGAACAATATTAAGTGGTATATTGAAAGTTTGTTAACAAATTCAGAGAAGTGAAATGGAGCACCCGATATTAATAACTTAATATATACTTTAAGAAATTACATTTTCCAATGAATTTCAAACTACCATGCGTAATTTAAACCCATCACTCGTAAAAAAGACCCCAAGATACGTGAACTTCTTCTCGAACTCTTGCTTCAATGGGACTCCACTAACATTAATAGTGCATTGAACAGGTGTTCTGGAAATTACCATAATCTCTAATTTGTCCACGTTAAACTTCATCCCAGCCTCTAAAAATACGGCAACAAACCTATCGAGTACAAACCTATCGCTGAAGTTCTCTCTGGGAGGATGTAAGGATAACTAAGTAATCTTCCAAAAAAGCATGACTTACCCTCAACTCTCCTGATGTGAAACAGTTCTCGCCTCGGTTGCTCTGCAACATCCACTCCATATATATAATGAAAAGAAGAGGTGACAAGAACCGCTCTTGGTACGGTCCGACTTCTTTGGGCTTACCTTTTAAAATTGTTCACGCCACACCACTGGTAGCTATAGTCAATGCAGGCCCTGTAGAGTTTAAGCAACCATAGCTCCGGTGCAATGTAGACCCTTACTAAACTAAGAGGAGGTTCAATTTTAAGCTATTGTTCTACTGACAACCGTCATTTGTGAAAGTTTCGATCGTCGGTAAAACTCAATTGGATAGGCTGGTGATGTGAGGTCTCAATCTTATGATGGTCTGTCTCAAGGTTATGTATGATGAGACTTATTTCCCTTTATCAGCAAACATATACTAGACGGTATCTAAAAATAATATTAATTACCATTCGAATTCTATTCTCTTTCCCCAGTTTTTGATTCATGGGGTTCAATACCCTCGGGTCTGCTGAAACTACATTTCATCAGCATTGGCGACTACGATCAGTGCTTGGATATATCCGTGAATTTCAAGGATTCCGTTGGTGTTGTCAATGGTCAGCACTGCTTTGCATCAATACCGCTAGTGACTGAACAGAGTATGGCGATACTTGATCCCGGACACGCGATCACTGGCGAGACCCTCGAAAATATGGCAAATTTCCTCAAGCTAACTATTGGGATATGTGTTCCTGATACCTGCACCGCAGACATTCTAACTGATATATTCCAAAAAGCCTTGGGTACTGCTTTCAATGGGGCACTGTCTGGAATATCAATCAGTCGATGTAAGGTCGCCAAGAAGCCAGAACTGCAGTCTGCGGAAATTGCCGGAATGTGAGTTATAATCCGAATGATAAATTAAGGACGTAAAGGATTTCTTTTGATTCAAATTTGCAGCACAGTACTTTCAATATTCGGAGGCTTAATGGTAATAAGCAGCTTGTACGATCTCTTGATGGACATTTTTAATAGTAAGTAACCAATTTTTCTGTCTTTCAAATGGAACCTTTATTATGTCGGCATGTCCGTTCGTCATGTCCTTTACATTTTCACAGCTCTTACATTTATGATTAGATTTTCAGTCAGTCACAAAAATAAGTATAAAGTATGTCTCTTGTTTTCAACAAAACTAAAATTCGACCATGGCTTTTGTTACATTCTTACTTTTGCGGCTGACTGTACGTAAAGTTGGGGTAAACATTTAATTTTGCTGCACCCCATTGAATGATATATCAACAAATTTGGCTGTTCAAAGGAAGTAAAGCTTCAATTTACAAATGTCTGATTTAGATTTCCTAGTTGGGGATTTTAATTCCCATGATTTTGGTTCTTCAAGTCATGAGTTTTGAGCAAAGTTGTTTCGACAAACCACATTAGCACCGGTTGCCAATAGTGATTCATTGTCGGATTTCCACTAAGATGACGTGTGTGGAGTTCACGATTGTCCTGAGGAAGACAACCTCCTTTACTACTTCCCAAGCGCAGCTGTCGATCGTGATGTCGTGCCTCAGGTGGTGTGTGACGGAGCGATTCTTCTTCAACGGCATACAATTCATCTTTTCTTCAATAATTTTGAGACCAGTTAATTTTGTCCGTTCCTCTATAGCTGTGAAAGCTTCTACTATGTCATGTCATGAATGCGCGACGTGTCAAAGTCATCTGCGTAACCCAATAGTTAGATCACTTCGTCGAAGATGTTCTTTTTACCGGTATTCGAGTAAAATTTTTTGAACACGATTTGGACAATCAAGAAGGGCATGTATGACCTCTTGGACGTCTGCCATAGAGTCTTCAGTCTCGTCGTTCAAACATGAGACTGACATTGTAGAATCTGCCTTGGATGCGGACCACAGATCGAGGCTCACTTATTGGCTTACATTCGAAGACATTCGATATTAACTGTTTTTCCACAACAAATCCACATGCAATATGTGCAACCCTTCGTGACAGCTGGCATATACAAGAAAATACAATTTAATAAAGAGAACAAAATTGTAATTTAAAAACAACTTCTTCTATTGGCGGCTGACAAAATTGTGAAAGACTATGCTCTCATCACCAAGCCATTAACCAAATACTTGAGCGGTGATAATGGACATATAAGCTCTCATAAGACAAAACATATTAAAATCACCTTCAATTCAGAAGCATTAGAGGCATTCGACGATCATCTTCTTTTATATCCAGGCTTCAGAAAGCCTTTTGACTTGACAACAAATACTTCGTCCGACACCATAGGTGCCGTTCTCTCACAAAACGGATGCTCTATAAAAATGACATCTATAACCCTAAGACAGAACAAAATTATGCAGCCAATGAGCGTGAAATGCTCGCAATAGTATGGAGACCATACTATGGACTTTACAAAATTTAAGAAACTATTTATGTGGGAGTAAGCCGTTCTTGCAAACTCATATTTGTATAGCTTAGCTTCCAACTCTTGCGCTTTGGCAAGAGCTGAGGCTAGATCTGAGCAACCAGCGAAAAAAAATAATATTGAAAAATGGTATATTTAGTCCCGAAATAAATACTTCAGAACGATATTAGCTTGACAATGGGTGGTGTAAAGAAAAATGTGTGAATGTTCCCTCAGCATTTTGAAGGGGACACTCCATCTGGTGTGAAGTTATGTTTAACGAAAATCATCCACTCACATGTTTTGACAGTTGACAGTATCATGACTGTTTCCTCCATTTTGCTGTGATGATTTTGAATAAAGATGATTGGTATTGAGTAAACCTTTGAAGGAATTTGCATTGTAGGACACTTTATAATTTGAAAAAAGTTTACAAAAGTTTGAAATATGGATACTACTTTGTCGGGAGAGGATTAATTCGATGTATTAGGTGCAAAACCCTAAAAAAAGAACGGAAATCTGGAATGGAAGATGAGGATTTCATAAAATATTTACTATTTTATGTGTGATTGAAAAAAGCCAAACTCCAGCCATGAAAATAAGAAAGCAATCTTCGTTGGAGGGTGTGGGGGAACAAATTAAAAAAAAAACCATGGTGAGAAGCATTCCACAATAGAGCCTACATAGTTTGATATCTTCACTCCTACAGCAAAAGGAGTTGAATAAGACACAAAGAGAAATATTTGTGTGTCTCCGAAAAGCCGTGAACTATACATCTTTACTTTTTGCATTTGTATGTTTAAAAACCATTTGTGAAAATAAATATTCCGTGTTGTTGGTTATTTTAAGCAAAATGTTGACAAATAAATTTGACAGCTCTCCGCTCAAGTTTTCAAACTTCAAATTGAAGAGAAGAACCCACTTTGAGGAAGTCTTTTACTCACACCAAATTGAGTGTTCCCTTTGACGAAAGCACTTTACTCATGAGCAGGAAACGAATTTTGTTGACCTTATTTTTTTGCCTTTTTTACCAACATTAGCCTTTTCCTGCCTTTTTTACCAACATTGGTATTTGTCTGCTTTTTTTGTTTTTATTTATTAGATTCATGCACGCTTTTGTCTTAACTACACAATTCAAAAAATTAAAATCGCCGAAGCAAGTTTGAAGTGAATTAGTGCAAAGTTACTAAACACTACTTGTATCATATGTGCAGTCTCCAGTTGTAGTTCTCTGGTATTCGATCGATTTCCCAAGTTTGTGAATAGCCGTAAAAATGTGCAAGAAAGCACATTGACTTATAACCACTTGGGGTTAAGTTTGGAAAATATGACTTTTCTACTGTTTCAGTCATTCTTTTCGTCAAATGAAGGACTCAAGCCTATCAAAGAAATAAATTCTGAAAACTTCAAATTGTGTCAAAATACGTCTTTTAGCTAGGTTCCATTTGTCTCTGGCCAGGTGGAGATGTCCTTCAGTTCTTTCAAAACTCTCCTGACGGACAATCGCAGGTGTTTGTTGCCAGATTATTTAACAATGTAAATATTTGTACAGTTTTATTATAGCAAAGGCATTTATGCATTTTCTACAGTTTTGTTTTGCTCTTTTTTGAATTTTTATTTAAACAAAATCCGTCTCCTGTTCATAAAAGTTCACTCGGAGTGATCCTTTAGTTTTTACCCAATGAATTTATAAGTTCGCTCTTGCCAGAAAAATCCATCGTTATTTTGATCATAATGAGCGTGCGGCTTTTTTCGATTTCATCATAAAAATCGGAAATATTCATTGTGCCTTGAACTGAAATGCTCAATTGATTCTCAAGGACGTGTAAAGACCGTCTATCTGAATAGGTTTGGTCAAGTCTGACTATTATGGCACCAAAATTCAATATTTTATTGAACGAAGATAGTATCTCTCTCTTGCTTCGCCCGCCTTAAATCGAAAAATTATAATATAATATCGAGACAATTTCCCTTGTACGAAACGTACACACTAGGAAAAAGTTGAAGTATCTACCAGTTTTACAACAGACCCATAAACATGCATACATCGACAGTCAAGGGATTTGCTTTGTGTCCTTCTTCTCTAAGGCAACAAACAAATTCGTTATATCGAGTGTATTAATTATTATTACTATATATTAAATATGTGTATCACATTCATAAAATGTAATTGCAAATCCTTGATCCTTGACTAACATTTGTGCTATTACATATGTTCATACTTGCGTGTACTTCAGTAAAACGTAGGTACCAACGTAATGATATTTTAGCAGCTAAAGCAGTTCTTTGCATACATTTGTGGTTGTACGATGGAGGGTTAAAAATTGCAAATTTTCCTGCTTATTTACTCGTGAGCAGACTACGTCAAGCTGTCCATGCGAAAAGCATTCGTTACTTAAATCAATGCCGGTAAATTTAGCAGTTTGGGCTTGAGCCGTATTGTTAGTCACAGTAAAACATAATTTAATTGAAAACTGCAGCCTTTTAAAAGGAAATGGGTAGTCAGAAGGTTTCATCGGTATTCGTATAATAAAATTTAATTAAATTAGGTCTTAAAGCTTTAACCAGTAATCTAGTACCATTGCCGAGCTTTGGAGGACATACATTAAACAATAAAATCATTGGCACTCCTACCTTTAAAAAAACGCCAGACCTGCTGGATTCGTAGAATTTAAAAAAATTCTGTTGAAAACTTAACTGAAACGTTCAAGTATAGAATAGCTCAAGTAGTATGAATACACTCGCGAATATACTTGGTCACCGATGCTGGCATTGGTATCCACTCATCGTATTCGCAATGCATGCAAATAATATATGTTTTGTGTTTAAATAAATTATAACTTTTCTCTAAGATAACGTACGGAGATAATTATACATTAATGAAAGTTCTACATAGATAGAGGAAAGAAAAATAGAGATAACCCAACGACAAATGGGGAAAAAATTAAATTTAATACTTGTTTTGTGTATTTAAATGTTTTTGTTTAAAGAAACTTAATTTGTGGTATAGAAAAACTCCGCAGCAGAATTCTGAATCTATCGGAGAAAACTGCACTCATATCCGTTAGTTAGTTTCGTGGCAGATACATATGTATGTACATCGAATCTGATTTCTCTTTTATAGAATTAAGTAATAATTGCAACTGGTTGGTAATATTGTTCGGTACTGGGGTGTTTTCGAAAAAGATGGATTACTGTTCTGTTCTCCAGAAAACTCTGGAAGGGATTTTATTAAATTCAAAGTGATAAGGCATACTGAATTTTTGTTTCCGAAACGCGTTCGTATGTAACAACTGCAGTCGCGCTTAATTGGACCTTATTTGGAGGTTAATACTTAAACTGCTGACTGAATTCTTTCATTAGTTATTTTATTTTCGGCCATAATCTCTGTCAATCGCCGCATGATGCTTGCACAAGAAGTTTCTACTGCAGTTTGAACTGCTATCGCACATTCTCCGCCATATATAAGAATATGAACAAAATCTCCTTACAAAAGGATTCCTTGTTATTTCGTTGTTGATTATTTTGGTTGTTGCTGAAATATTTAAAATTCATAAGCAGGAACAAAAATAAACCTTTTCTCCTTTACAAGGAAGTTCGGAGTTCAACTTCTACTTCTATTTTTCACTTTTCGTAGTACTAGGCATTTTCGATGAAAAAACAATGTAGTTGGGCGCTAGTTAGTAATTAATGACAACATCTTCGTGTTGGAGGCTATTAAACTTGTGTTGCACTCCGTTTATTTAATATTTGTTCTACCTTACAAATCTAACTTACATGTTACATAACACTAGAAAGACGGACGGTTAAAATTTTAATTTACATATACATAGCTTTATTGTTATTTTTTCATAAGGAAATTAATAAACATATCTCTTTTAACCCTTGTGTCAACACCCGAAAAATTATACGCAAACATACAAACAACACACCCGGGTGTGTCATACGTTTTTTGTAAATCCACTGGCGTCAAGGTTGTTGGCTGCTGTCACACATTCAAATTATGTACATACAACTGATCTATGGAAAACTTCACATCCGATGTTTCGTGCTTCAATGGGTCCCAGACGTTTTTGGGCTATCAGTCGTTTTATCAGATTTGATAACGGAACAAACTGACAACTGGCAACGTAAACAAATTGACAAAGCAGCAGCCATATCGGACATTTTCCTGATGTTGAACAGCAACCTCCAGGATAACTGTAAAGCAGGAGCCAACGTCACTGTTGATGACCAACTTTATCCTTATCGTGATGGCACCGGATTGACTCAATATATGGGTACCTTCAACTCTTATACAGTCAAAGGACAAATTTATACAGTTATGGCACCTTCTGGAGAAAGAGAAAAAAAATCAAGTTGAACGTGTGGTCAAAGATTTGTGTTGCAATCTGTTCCGTGGAAGTGCTCGAAACATCGTATGTGACAACTTTTTTACGGGCTATAATTTGGCTTCTACTTTGATGGTAGACTACAATTTGTCGATATTGGGAACTGTAAACAAAAGACGTAAATTTGTACCAGCCGAATTTTCCAATCCAAAAGGAAGAGCAGTAGAATCATCGATCTTTGGATACAGCAACAACATAAGTGTGTGTTCATATATACCAAAAAAGAGCAAATCCCACTATAGCATCGAAATTGAAGGTCCTAAAAGAAAGCCAAAAATGATACTCGATTACAGCAGTAGCAAAGGAGGCGTTGACAATATGGACAAGTGCCTTGGTGAATACAATACGAAGAGAAGAACGAACAGATGGCCTATAGCTTTTTTTTATAACATTGTGGATGTGGCTGCATTTGCATTTGCAGCATTCGTGATATACATGGAAAATAATCCACACTTGAGGACATCAACAAACCGTATAAGGTTGTTCCTACAACAGTTGAGTGCAATTAGCTATCGCAGGAATCCAGGATCGTTCGCAAAATGGCCAAATCATACGAAATTTTACATCACGCAATAAAATTGAAAGTATGTCGGGCCACCTAGTAACACCGACGGTTGAAAATCTTCCATTAAGGGCTCAAGAAGAACGTGACAATTCTGGCAGAATGAAACAGACAGGAAATTGTCCCAGAAGAAGACCAACACGAAAAGTCTGCAAAGCATGCAAGAAGCCATTGTGTGCTAAACATTCAGTGGATATAACCCAGTGTGATAGATGTCCATCCTAAAATAAGAACTTTTTTATAAAATTTAATATTTTCCTTTTTTCCAAACAAAATAAAAATAATGTCCAATGAATGAAACAAGTGCTTTTCTGCATTTCCAGCTAACAATTTACATACATTTTTCGATGTACACGCGGGTGTGTTGGGTGTTGATGCAAGGGGTAAATTCGAAAAAGTGCTTGTAGATCTTGACCCAAAAGTAAAATCATTTTTGGAATATGATAAAAAACAATTTTTTTAGGAGGCTATTGAAAATCCCAAGTCGATACGACACCTAGAACTGAAGATATATCAATTTGAAAATGAAAAACACACCCGGGTGTGTGGATGTTGACATAAGGGTTAACTGATTTACTAGATCAAAATCTAATTTTTTATTGCCTGGGGTCGAATGACCTTTGCCGTCTTTCTAGGTAAGAAGATTGTCCCGTCTTTCTAGTGTTAAACCTAATTTGCTGCCCAGACGATGCATCAGCATTATTTCAGCGTTCGGTTCACAGACAGATGTTTGTTGCGTTTTGGTGTGAAGATATTTGGTTCACACAGTAGCAAACGCACATATTTTAGACACTCGTGTTAACTTACATAAGCCACATTCTTTTTTATTCGTCATTCCCTATTCCATCCGGCCTATTTCGCAGTAATATCCGACTTGTACTGACTCCTTAGAGTGAGGATCGTTTTCACTTGGGGTGTAGACTGGTCTGGTCTGACATGCCAGAAGCAAACTCAGAAATCGTGTGTCCATTTTCGCGATGTGTCGTCGTAATTTGGGGTTCGTGCATTCGAGGCAGTCCGTACTTTTTCCTAGGACTATCGCTGCATACATAAGACCACCTCATAAATATTGTTGTGGATTCTAGATGGTGGGCGCCGCGAGGACACTCTGTGTCAACTTGATCTGACCATTGACAGGGACATTGTTTCTGCCACGCCTCTGCTTTCTGCATGCTTAGGGCCTACACCTCACTCTGACACTCAAGTTGAAATAAGCATTTTTTTTTTCACTTTTTATTACAGAAACACCAAATCCTACTCTATTGGCATTCTCAATCTTTGCCAACGGCAAGAAGCTGTTCGCAATCAACACAAAAACGTCGCCTAATTCCATCAACTGTCTGGGTGGAATTCGTGTGTTCTCAATGGCGTGGGTTCTGTATGGACACAATTTCCTAATTGCGGCAGTCGTGCCATTAATTAACCCAATGGACATATTTTCAGTAAGAAAAGAAAGATAGAATGAAACGTACATTTAAATAAAATTCCCATTCAATCAGTGGTTCAAAAGGCCGTGGTCCTTGCACGTCCTCAACGCAACGGTGTCGGTTGACTCGTTCTTGTTCATAAGCGGACTCCTCGTGGCCTGGATCGGATTTCGCGAATTGGATAAAACGTAAGGCAGCATGATGATGATGTGATGGCATATTCTTTAAGCATTAATCATTGATTTTGTTTTAGGAAAGGAAAGCTGAACATTGTGATGATGTACGTGCACAGGTACATTCGCTTGACGCCGCCCGTAATCGGAGTTATTCTGTTCCTCATAAGCGGTTACAAGTTGCTGATCAACGGTCCGTTCCAGAATACATTCATCGCCGTGAACGATCAGTGTCCCGATCGATGGTGGGTGACACTGCTTTACATTCAGAACTATCTGTGGCCTGAGGAGATCGTGAGTAACGCTTGCCATCATCGAATATTCACTGAATGACATTGCATTTGACAGTGCGTTCCACAAACGTGGTACTTAGCAGTGGACTTCCAGCTGTACATTCTTTCGCCTCTAGTCCTGATTCCGATGTGGAAATGGGGCAAGAAATTCTCGCCGGTGCTAGTGATCCTTGGGCTCCTGTCAATAGGCTGTGTCATGGGCACATTCTTCTCGCAAGGCTACAGCGACTTTCTTGGGTATGCACATATTCTCATTCAATCTGCTTACAATTAACCGTGCCATTCGTCCACATGCAGCATAAACAACACGGAGAGATCGAAAAAGGTGTACACTCCAACGCACACGAGATACGCACCTTGGTTAGTCGGCCTCGGCCTGGGGTACTTCATGCACATCAACCGAGAGAAAAAGTTCAAGCTGTCAAAGGTATGTCGTCAGCCTCACCACGGGACTAAATCATTTCTCACAACTTCACTCGTAGTTCCTTCAACTCATTGGGTGGACAGTCAGTTTTGTGACAATTGTAGCCGTCGTATTTGGCACATATTTCTCAATGCACTCGGATCAGCCATCAACTGTGCTCGAGGCGGCTATGTATGAATCTCTCAAGCGAGTTGCGTGGTCAATCGCATTGGCATGGATTGTCTTCGCATGTCATTTCGGATTCGGAGGTGTGGTGAACTCATTTTTGGCACATCCCTTCTGGCAGCCACTCAGTCGCTTGACATACTCATTGTATCTTGTGCATATGGCAGTCCTTGGAATCAATTACGGCGCCACGCGCACTGATGCCTACTTCTCTGATTACTATGAGGTTGGGTTTGAATTTGAATCTTTTGATAAAATATGCTGAACGTTTTTTTATTCGCGCAGATTCTTACATTTTGGAGCAGTTTTGGAACCTCAATCATTGCCGCCATTGCGTTGACCTTGGCGTTTGAAGCTCCAGTTCTTGTGTTGGAAAAGGCGATTTTTGGAAAAAGCGAGTCTAAGACTCTTGGCGATGCGGCGAATAATGTGCAGAGTGTTAACGGTGTTTCCAGCAATAAAAGCGTATAGATTTGGTTTCTTGTTTATTTATTTATTTAGTTTTACTACAATGTTGTTGTATATTTTACAATTTATATTCATTTAGGCAATTATATGGTGTTAAGCATTACTTAAGGAATATTTGATTTTTTTTGAATTGCTTAAGCATATAAAATAATAAAATACAACTTCTGTAAGTATAACTTAATTGAACCTTTTCCAAAGGGAGCAAAAAGGAGAAGTTCCGTAGAAGAGAAAAGAGGTCATTGAAAGCGACTTGAAAAAGGCTAAGGTTAGATTAGGTTTGCAGAAGTCATTGTTGTGGATACCTCATCTGAATACGTGAGTACCGATAGCGCTGTGCCCGGTTATAATGCCGATGAGAGCCTACTCACACTCATCCCCTCTCGGTTGTCTGTTCTGAGATCGAGTGGACGTGTTTCATAATTTAGTGGAGTACTTATCAAACACTATTATGAATATGAGTTGTCTAGTGTGTAATCAGCAGATCGAGCTTTGCACGATAGACGTTGGGTACCTGAATTCAAATGAAGCTTGCTCGTTGCGAGAAGTGTTTGATTGTTCGTCAGAGACTGCTGCACTGTCAGCTTCTGTTGGAGCAACACGTTCGTCTTGCAACTGCAACATCTGCTAAACAACTTCAATCACAAGGAAAGCAAGAAACCTCTTCGTCAAAATTACCCTAGGTGGAGTGTCAGTTACACTGGAAAATCCACACTCTTTTGAGTCAGGCTCTACGGATTCTGGAGAGTTTTTGACTATCTCAAAGTTATATCTGTCTGCTGTGACGTTCTGACCGAGACGTCGGTGTTGGGTGCCCTTTCTCGTTGACAGCATATACTTGGTCTTTCCCTCGTTTACCGCTAAACCCATCTTCGCGGCCTCCGTTGCAATACCCACAAAAGCGCCATTGACATCACGCTGCGTTCTTCCAATATCGTCGGCATATGCGAGTAGTTGGACGGACTTCTGAAAGATTGTTTCTCTGGTGTTGGCGTTCGAGTTTTGAACAATTCTTTCAAGAACGATGTTGAAAAAGTCGCATGACAGCGCGTCGCCTTGTCTGAATCCTTTTTTGACATCAAAGGGCTCGGTTAGGTCTTTACCGACCTTGATGGAGCAGCGTGCATTCTCCATCGTCATCCTACACAAACGGACGAGTTTGGTAGGGATGCCAAAACTAGACATTGCTCTGTACAGCTCGTCTCTATAGATGCTATCATACGCGGCCTTAAAATCGATGAAAATGTGGTGGGTATCAATTTGTTGCTCCTGGGTTTTCTCCAAAATCTGCCGTAGTGTGAATATTTGGTCGATGGTGGATTTTCCTGTCCTAAAGCCACACTGGTATGAACCGACCAGGTTGTTGACGAATGGCTTTAGGCGTTCACACAGTATGGCAGATAAGATTTGATATGCGATACTTAGGAGACTGATGCCTCTGTAGTTGGCGCAGTTCAAAGGGTCTCCTTTTTTATGGATCGGGCAAACAATGCTGAGGTTCCATTCATCGGGCATGTTTTCCTCCAACCATATTTTTCAGATGAGTTGGTGCATGCTCCTTACCAAATCATCGCCTGCGGCTTTAAAAAGCTCGGCGGGTAGGCCGTCAACTCCCGCAGTCTTGTTGGATTTCAGTTTAGATATGGCAATCCTCACTTCATCCGGCTCGGGTGGACGGAATTGTTGATCTTCGTCGTCCCTTTCATTGGGGTTGAATGGTTCGTTCTGCCTGACAGCGGGACTTGGTTCTTCGTCGCCGTTATACAGTCTGCCGAAATGGTTTTTCCATATCCTCAGCATCGACTGTCACTCTACTACGATGTTCCCTTGATCATCCTTACAGGCTTCGATTCGGACTTTATAACCTTGACTGGTTAACTTTACCCTTTGGTGAAACTCCTCATTTCTGCAGTAATATCCCTCTATTCTCTATTCTCTCCAGTGGTACTGCCGTTAATTTGATCCCAACGGCATATGGTGACTGGACCAGACTTAGCTAGAGATTCAGTGGTAAAAACAAATCAGAAAGACCTACTCGAGTCGTAGCTAGCGGACTTCATTCGTCTTGCCCAAAAGAAGGCATTGTTGATGACTTAAAAAATAAAGGCTTCAAAAATAAAAAGATAATCTATACAGAAGGAGTGGCAGATGAGGCATGCCGCAGTCTGCCTCTCTTCATGTTAATGTTCGACAAGAGCGAAAGCATAGACAAACTACTAGTATTAAAACAATCTTGAACATGACTGTTAAGATTGAAGCCTTACGCAGGAATACAAAGTTAATGCCTCAATGCAAGCGATGCTAGGGTTTTAATCACACAAGAAAGTACTGCCAAAAAAAAACCTCCTTCGTTAAATGCGCAGGAGAGCACCTATCCGAAGAATGCAACACAAGCAAGGGTATATTTGCGTCATGGCGTTTGTAATTCGACCATAACCAGCCTGAAAATCTTTTGATCCCATTGTCTAGTTTAAATGCGATGATTTATATTTTGATGCACAATTATTTGGCTACCAAATTAATTCATGTCTAGTAAAATCGTTATTTTGTTTTACTCAGCAAACATTTTTGAGCAAGAGAAATGTAAAACATTAGTTGCATTATGTGACTAAAATTCATCGTGTTCGTGTGAAATAAGTAGCAACGCTACCTTTCTAATTTTCCAATTTCTTGCCTGTTATCTAAGGTGTCTTTTTGGTAAGTTTGAACCTTGTACGACCTCAGCAAATGGTAGTAATTACCGACTTGCTTGAAGGCCTTAGAATTATCCGTTTTTTTATATTCTAACTTTGTGCAGAGTTTTCAAAATGTATCCGCGTGTAGCCGCCTCGAGATGTTATTTATTACCTTCTCCGGACTATATACATCCAGGATCCGTTGTTACATTTGGCGCTCAGCTGCGCACCCCATACAATTTTTTATTTTTTTGTGAGTTAACATCGCTCCAATAATAAACGATTATTTATCTATGTACCATATCTATGTACCAATGGGTGAATTTTTAAAGAATGGAAGCCTATATATAAAAGCGGTTTAAGGCAAAAAGTAGAAAACGATCGACCAATATCCAAGCTTTCATCGATACCAAAGTTATTTGAAAGTATTGTAAAAGAAAAATTATATTTCATGGTAAAAGAAATTATTTCTAATAACCAGCATGGCTTTATGCAAGGCAGGTCTTTTTAAGGCAAAAAGTAGAAAACGATCGACCAATATCCAAGCTTTCATCGATACCAAAGTTATTTGAAAGTATTGTAAAAGAAAAATTATATTTCATGGTAAAAGAAATTATTTCTAATAACCAGCATGGCTTTATGCAAGGCAGGTCTTGTACAACTAATTTATCATTATTTTCAAATTACATTTATACAAATTTAGAAAATCAATAACAAGTTGATGTACTTTACACCGATTTCTCGAAAGCCTTCGATAAAGTACATCACACTTTGCTTTTAAACAAACTAAAGTCTTTGGGATTGCATTCGTCAATGTTAGAGTGGTTTTCCAATTACTTAAAGGACAGGAAGCTATTGGTAATGATCGATAGTTTTAGATCTCGAGTAATAAAAGTTACATCGGGCGTTCCACAAGGTAGCCATATGGGGCCATTACTCTTTCTATTGTTTATAAACGATGTTCACGAAATTTTCAAATATTGTAAAATCCTAACATTCGCAGACGACTTTAAATTGTATTTATCTATAAATAGTTTAACTGATTGTAATAATTTCCAATTGGATATCTATGCACTAGTGGAATGGTGCAAGCACAATGGACTAGAGCTGAATATTCAAAAATGTAATATCTTTACGGCATATCGAATTACATCCCCGATTGTTAAAGATCTGGGTGTAATTTTTGATACAAACTTAAATTTTGCATCACATTATGATTATACAATTGCGAAGTCTAATGCTATGTTAGGTTTTCTGAAAAGAAATAGTAGAGATTTTCGGGATATAACTAGTCTTAAGGCCATCTATTGTTCGTTAGTCAGACCGTATTTAGAATATTCTTCCATCATTTGGGATTCCCCATATGATACACAAGAACTCAGATTCGAAAGAGTACAAAAAAATTTCACGAGATATGCTGTCCGTAAATTGTATTCCTTCGAAGAACTCCCTAAATATGACGATAGATGTAAAATAATAGGCTTGCAAACCTTAAGTTTCAGGCGTAAGGCAGCGTCAGCCATGTTCATCCGCGATATTATTAATTGCCGTGTAAATTCACCAGACTTACTTTTTCTCATGAATATATATGCTCTCCAAAGATCTCTTCGGATGAGAAATTTACTATATGATAAGAGGCATAGAACCAACTATGGTTGTAATGAACCTATTACAAGGTGTATAAACACTTTTAATGAACTTTGCAACGAAATTGATTTTAGCTTGTCTGGATTGGAGTTTAAAAAATTGATCCATGCACTATGCTATAATTAATACTGTTTATTTGATGTAATCTGTGAGATGCAAAATCGGTAGATGATCCTTAGTCGCGCAGCAAAATCTGCTGTGTAAAGCGATGCTGAGAGTTAACACTTAGAGAACGTAGTGTTTTGTGTACTCTGTGACGGAAAAAAAAAAAAAGAGCTCCGCTGCTCTAAAGAAGAAAAATGTACAACTTTGGGATTTCTCACTTGCATTCTTGGATTCGATCATTTGAATGTCTATTACACATTTCTTAAAAGTTAGACATTAAGAAATGTCAAGCAAGATCACGGGAAAAAAATGTTTATTTCTGAACACGAAAAGCCATATTCAAAAACAATTTCGGCATGAAATGGGACTGCTAGTAGCCAAAGAAAGTAGCAGGCAATACGAATGATGGTAACACAGCGCGAACATTTTTTAGAAACGTTGAGATGAGCGCGGTTATAACCGGCATCAGCATTGATTTGATCTACCATTTCCGAATTTTACTCGAAGTAATATCGAGTGAATATGAAATTGATGCAGACAAGTTTATATCTACAATCTATATGTAGCGCAGTACGCATGGAACCACATACCTGCAAACATACATAAACTTCTGGTACACTTAAAAGAGATAATTCAAGCCAGCATAATGCCACTTGGTCAATTGTCCGAGGATGTCCAAGAAGCGAGCAATAAGGAATACAAATGATTCCGAGAGCATTTTAGCCGTAAATCTCTCAGAAAAAATACGAATTGAGATGTATTTAACAGGTTTTTAATATCATCAGATCCATATCTTTCGAGTCGTAGGACAGCGCCCCATAGAAAAAGGAACCCACTGTGTATTGCCCTGTTAAAGGCTCCCGAAGTACGAGTAGCACTACGTAGTAGCAGTTCCGACGAAGACGATGGTGAGAGCAACTAACTTCAAGTCAAGAAAAAAAGATAAATTCAATCAACAAATAAACAAATATAAAAAAGCGCAACAGCAATTAACTTCCGCTAGATATGGAAAATAACACACTGTACGGTGCGAACAGATGAGAATGAGAATTCCTCGAAAATTAATCTGGGAACAACATTTCCGTCAACGGTGGGCGTTACAGAGCCATGTTAACCGACTTTTTTCCCAACCAAAATTGAAGACATGGTTTTGGACGACCTCTGGTTCATGCAAGATGGCTGCACCAAATTCCCAAATCGTGTTATCAGCCGTCTTGGCGATGTCAATTGCTCGCCGCGGAGTGATTTGACTTCATTGGACTTTTTTTGTGGGGAACCGTAAAGAACCGATGTTACAATACGGAAACGATTCAATCACTTAAGGCCAATATAATCCAAGTATGCCGTGATCTACAGCTCGAAACCATCAACATGGTCAAGGCTAGGTCAAGGAGTAGTTTGTCTAGAAAAATGCTCAAACTTGAACGTTCGGAGTCGCCATAAAACAATAAGCCCCATCCACCAGTGATAGGACAACGCGCAAGACGACTCTAGAAGAACCAACTTTTCAACCCGACTTGAGTACTAAATTTGCTGTCGTCACTACAGGCTGTCCCCTCTCGCTTGTTGCTGAAAAATGCAAAATACCACAAACCGCCTTGGCTTAAGCTGGCCAATAATTGTTTAGAGTTGCCTTAGTATATGATCGCCTGAACGATCTTACCGTTGGCATAACGAAAGCGACTTCCAAACACCCAATACTTTCCCCAATGCCCTCGATCTTCTTATAAACTGAAAACATTTCCGCAAATCAAAAGATGGTCGTCTGTCATTGAGCGCGATTCCCACATCCAATACAGCATGGCAACCCAACGCAACCTCTAAGTCTGAGTCACAGTCTAGGAAGAGTTTCCGCAGCAACCGCAACCGAACAACATGAGTCTCAACAAAGGCAAAACAACATCGCGACAATTCACACGTCGCACCAGCAGCGTCGCTCATTTGCATGCAAGACACCCTCACACCCGGGAGAGGTGGATTCGAGCAGAGACATTAGGAAGTGCTCGGTCGCGCCGACTTGAGTCATTAAGACCCAAAACAAAGCACACACGCACACTTAAGGCCCGGGTCCAATATGAATATTTATTAATTACACGAGATTGTCTTCCGAATGACCTTGGGGTGCACGCACGTCGCTGCTCGGTGGACGGTGGTCGGCAGCCGGCAGCGGTCGACTATCCATGTGGATGGGGGTGGTGTGGCGTTGGCGCTTCGGGTTTCCGGCGATAGCGTTCAGTTGTTCTAGAGATCTGACGTTCAGTGAATCGCTACTGCGGTCGCCTGAGAGATTCATCGTGTTTTAGTTTTTCGTTTTGTCGCGCGAAGACAGTCTACAAGTGAGAGCTAGTTCGGGACGGATAGTGCGTGCGAAAAGTCGAAACTATGGACAAATACGATTTTGAAATATTTCAGCGTTTGGATGATGTGCTCATTACAGACGAGCAGTTTGCGAATCTAGTCAGATTTGTCCACAAGACATCGGTGCTGGCGAAGTTCCTGTGTCTGTTGCTTTGCGGATCCTACTGACTGTGAATCTGCACTTCGTTGAACATTAATTGTACGTATATGTATGCATGGCATGCGTGTGTGATCGATTGGACGCTTAGTGCCTCGTGGTGTGAATATTTGTGGAGCATGTGACTCTCGGCGATTCTGTGAAGTGAAACCCTGTGAGTCTACTGGGGAAAGTCAATCAAATGGAGGGAGGGCCTCAACCCTCATATTGTGAAAGTGATTGGCGTAGATTATATGCTTCCTGATCAGCTTAACTGACGACTGTGTGTTAAAGGATAGTGGAGTGCTGAGTTGGTGTGAAGAGCGATCTGTTAATTTTAAACATTTAGTATTTGAAATGTGTTACTGGTTATTTCTTTTAACGACTTAATCCCTTCAACTGTTTTTAATTGAACAATGTTCGGCTCCCTTAGTGATGTATTCTCTTAGCATGTGCTTCATGACAGGAGTTGGCATTGTTATGGCAAAAAAAAAAATCATTTAATTTTATTTTCTTATCTTATTTATTTTCTTACACTCCGCTCACTTCAAAGGCCCATTCTTCATACATTACTTCTAACTTCTAACATTCAACAGAGAAAACTTAAAGGACTTATTAACTCACACTGGAGTTTCGATGAACTTGCGCACCATATTTCTTTTGACCACAGACTCATGGATATACCTTCTGACGCAAGTACACCAGCAGTCCAGCTGCGACGCACATACAAAGTTGACTTTCCCTGCACTCAGGACTGGCTCTGGCCAACATATGAGCCAGAAAAAGAATGAAGTCGAATCTTCACGGATGGCTCCAAGACCAAGGAAGGGTCTGGCGCTGGCGCTTTCGTGGAGAGCGACAACATTAGACTGCACAACTCGTTAGGTAAAAAATTTGCGTCGGTCTTCCAAGCGGAAACCTACACTATCCTGCGGGCCACGAACACGTGAAATGACTGAATTGGATCTGCAAGACTTGTCTGGGTCCCGGGCCATCACGGGATCACAGGAAATGAGATCGCCGATAAACTTGCTTAACAAGGATCAGAGGAGATACTCTTAGGACCCGAACCTGCGTTGGGACTATCTGCGTCCTCGGTTAGGGCTTTCATCGATGGCTGGGCTTCTCGAGAGGTGGTATGACCGGAGGTGGCATGACTCTTCAGGGTGTAGACAAACCAAGCGCATGCTCCCTAATGTCTGTAAGAAGAGAATAAGCGGCATTTTTGTTATTTCTTAACAGAAAAGACTGCAGACGACTTGCTGGCGTACTAACGGGCCACAACGACGCCTGTGGAGAAGACGACGACACTGCAGTGCACTTCCTCTGCTATTGTCCCGCGAATCATGTGGCAGTTATTTGGTGCTCATGAGGTGAGAGCGGATAATGTAGGCTACTCATCACAGAAGCGCCATATTCCGCCGGATATATGGATGAAAATTCATTAAATGTAGGTTTCTACCTGGCAGCACAATCGACGAGTTTTTGAGTCTGAGGGCTCCAGTGTACTGTTCAAAAACCAGGACCTAAGTTAATACAATATCAAAGTCAATAAATGAATGAGAACAGATGGAGAACTGGCAGGTTGTGTAACAGGGTGAACCAAATAGAAGATTCTTTTTAAAAATGCAATAAAAATATTTCGGCTAAAACTTCTTCTTTTCAAAAAAACCTCACTGTTTGGCCTAAACAGCACTCGATTTGGAGATAATTTGAGCATGTTTTCTCCTTGACAAATACTGCTAAGCACAGTCTACACCGAATGCGGATCGTAGGCCAGCAGTTACATGTAACTCACTGCGATCATGTGAATATTACCACTCATGCTTGCTATTTTAAAGTTAAAGACTGCAGTTCAAATTTTGATCAGTTTTCGAACAGGACCTAAAGAGACGATCTGGATTCATTAGTCTCTTATGTTTTTAATATTGTAACAATATTGTTGGACCTAGAATCCGTGGCGGACCTAGGTGTAGCTTCTGTAACAATCACTCGTGTTGTCTGAGCTATCGCTCGTTGCTTCCCCTTATCAAGACCAGGCTGTAAAGCTATTTAAAATTTGCTTTGTGAACAGAAATTATTTATTTACAATTTGAGTGTTGGCTCATGTACATTGTTTAATTCAACGTTAGTTATTATAATAGCGGTTTAGTGTTTATTTTTTATGTTCCACAGTGTCCACTGCTTACATCGGGTAGTTCAAATGTGCGTGTCTTTTTAGGGTGGGATGATGGTGTGGTAGCCGATTTAGCCTCGATGATGATTGGTGTCACCATGTACTGTCGCAAGGGAAGATGCGTGCTTTCGAAAGTCCCTGTCGAAGGTGAGACTTGTAATATGTATTCGCAGTATTTTCCTTTCGAAAATTGCCAGCTTCCCCATGCTGGTCTTAGAAATGGTGTGCCATATTCGGAAGGCGTACGTTAAGATCGGTTAGTATTAGCTGCTTGTAGAGCAGTATCGATATTGCAGCATTGATATGAATATTCCATTTGATGTAGAAGCCATATTTTTTTCCTTGTCTGGATTTCGGCACTTCCTGGCGATCAGTGGTGACTTCGAGCTCATATAAGTCAGTCAGTCATCTGCGAATAGACAACAGCTAATTGTGTCGGTTGGAAGGTGGTTGATCTGCTCTGTATATGTACAGGAGCATCGGTCCCAGTTTCGACCCATGCGCAACTCCCGCCTTGGTGCTACACTCCATTGATTGTCTGCCTTCCACTTGAACGTAGAATCTTCTGGAATGTAGAAGCTTACAGACAATTTTGATGATGTTGGATGGGAATCCCATCTGATTCAGCGTGTACTCCAGGATCTTGCTTATATTGCTCTAGAGCGATAATGGCCTGTATCCGGAATCAATATCAGCGTTCCTCTTCTTTCGAATTGCAACAATTTTAGCTTCTTTCCACTCCCTAGGGAAGTAGCAATTGTTCATACAATTGCTCATGATGATGGCTTGTGATGTTCGCTTCAGGACGATATTCGAGATTTTGTCTGCTACGGCTGCCTTCCTGGTTGTGCTGCGTTGAATAATGACTAATGCCCGTGATTTCTTCGGCCGTTGCGAGGTCTTCGTTTCCTACCGGATCGTCCGATAGGTGAGTTTCGTTGAAGATGATATCTAGTGAATATGGGTTCTCAAGTGTATTGACGTAGGTGTTGACTTCTGCGGCAAAATCTTGGCGATGAGGCGGTAATGGTTGGAAGTTACCTTGGAAGTAGGGTGAAAACGCTTCTGTTTTCTCTACTGGTGTGTTTGCGTCTCCTTCACTTGTTGTCAGTGTTTGTGGCAGCTTTTTCCTCTTACCGATGATCTGGCGGAAAAACCATGCTGTCTGTGTGCGCTATGAATTGGCCTATATACGAGAGATTCGATCGTCCTCTCCTTCTCGGACGAGGAGGATTGGATTCGAAGACTCCCTTAACTAAAGAATTCGTGAACTCAATGTGCAAGCGCAAGTGTAGTCGACCGATGTTTATCTTCCGGACTACATTCACATCTGCTTGAACAACTCACAGAGCTCGCTGTGGTGTCTACTCCTCCCAGACAAGACCACACATCAAAAGCAAGTATGAGCTGCTATTAATATTGGAAGAGGCAGTATGCAAAGTCATTGCATATGAGGATGATATTGCCATAGCGGCATTCTATGCCCATCCTATGCGGCGCTACTTTACAACTAACCGCTAGTGCGAAATTGTTGGGTCTCAAGATTGATAATAAGCTGAGCTGGAAACGCAACATTCAGAGTAGGGTCAAGAAGACGTACATTTTTAGCTGCAAAAAAGCCATTGGATGCAAATGGGGTCTACAACCACGCATCGCTCAATGTATTTTCATCTCGATAGTCAGACCGACAGTTCTGTACGTGGTCTCAGTTTGGTGAACAGCACTAAGCAAAGCTATCTACTGCAAGGCACTCTATCGGGTGCAGAGACTGGCCTGCATGTGCATCAGAGGAGCGCTGAGCCGTCAGACGCACTAAATATTCTCTTCCACCTTCCACCACTAGAAATATTCGGCTAACAAATAGCAGCCAACACAGCCTTCAGACTCAGAAACTCTGTGATCCGAACGAAACAACCGCTCAGCCATTCTGAATGAATTTAACATCCACATATCACCTGCTCGTGCAGAGTATCCGGTCTCTAATGATTACAAATCATGTGCATTCATTTTTATTAATAGAAATTTATAACATAACTTAAATACTAGACAAAAATGCTTAAAACTAGTTGAACGAACAGTGTTACTACTTCTAACTTACTGGCCCTAGGCGGGCACTCTAAGCTAAACTTAATCTTATACTATGTCTTTCGACTTAACCTAACCTAACAATGCATATGCATGTGCTTACAAACTGTACGTAGGTCGGCCATAGGTTGCAGCTGAACTAATCCGCTGTAAGACAGAGACCGACTGCGCCCCATAAGGGGATCTGTACCACCCTTTCCCTAACCAGGGTCTAAAGGGTTCGATGATGGAGTTCCCTCGCTACACAGCCACCAGAATTTTCGGTGTTGCATTGCAACATCCCGAACATCTCGCCTTGATACCGCCGTACTGAACACTGACAGACCCTCCTCAGCTCGTTGGGCGACGGAACGGTCGTGGTTGAGTCGCCCATCCACAGTTGAACGGGCGATGTGGAAGATGAGCGGTACCGCATTTTCAGTTTGTATCAGACCGTGTTTGTCTAAATGGAGGAATGCCTCTGGGGGGACGAAGCCGTTATTACGTACCCTTTCGTGGTATTGAGGATTGGTGTAGTAAGCCCCCAGATCCGGTTATTGGCCGAGTTCATCGCTCTAGCAGTGTGGCCTCGAATCAATTTCACCAGGAAATTGTCCATTCGTATCAGGTTCGCCCCGTTGTATAATACCTCATTGGAGTAGAATTTTTTGTACTGGGACTCTGGTGTTCTGTAAAGGCGAAGGCAAGCCCTAAGACAAGCCCTCTTAAACACCCGAATCTTTTCCATCAAGCTTGCACTCACGTTGAACCACACGGGACAGCCATAGGTGAGCATTGGCCGGATGAGGGCCATGTAGCAGATTACCTTCACCCTCGCATCGAGTTGGCTGTTGTAAAACAGTCTCTTTGTAGGAACGAAAGCGCCTCGGGCTCGGGCTAGAGCAGTATCTACATGTTTGTTAAAATATAGATATTGATCTAGCCAGATCCCCAGGTATCTGACCACAGTCCTTTGCGCCAGTGGTTGCCCGTGACGCCCAACAATTTAGAGCTTTCGCCAATTCTTTTTTGTATCCGCCGAAGCCTTATACAACGGGGTCCTGAACAGTATGGTTTCCGACTTCTGAAAGTTGATATTCAACTTCCAGTCATCGCAACTTCTCATGAATGAGTCGAAGTCACCCTGCGCGAGAGTAGTGATGTCCTCGATCTTTTTACCTGATCTGTACACAATCAAGTCGTCGGCGTACGCAATTACGTGAGGAAGAGAACTTATCAGATCGCTCAAGAAAATGTTGAACAGGATCGGCGAATTAACGGCACCCTGTTGGAGACCAGTTTTTACTTCAAAAATACCTGCAGAGGTCACATTGCCATTCTTGACTACGAACCTTCTACCAGTAAGCATGTTACACAGTAGGTACAGCTGTGGTTTACTAATGCCTAGCCCATTGAGCTTGTAAAAAAGTCCTTCTAACCATACGGTGTCGAAGGCCTTCTCCAGGTCAATCAGGCAGGCACCCGTACATTGTTTCTGGCTCTTGTTCCATTGGATATCCGACACCAGTTTCGACGCGGCATGAATAGTGTCCTGTTAAACAGGATAGTGTACATATTAACCACATCTAGGGGGAGATGTCTTAGCACAATGTTCGAGATCCCGTCGATTCCAACTGACTTTTTCTTCTTTAGTGATTCGAAAACCGCTTGGAGCTCTGTCTTCGCTATGAACGGGGGAAGAACCCCTGCATATGTGCACTTGTGGCTAAATGCAATCGGAGGTGACAACAAGTGTGTTGGTAGATATAAGAATCAGAAAGGTTAGTTAAATAATCAATATTTGCATTGAAGGGGTTGCATCCATTAAATTCACCCGAAAGACACATGTTGATTCACACAAAGAGAACGGACAGTCAACGAAATCAATTAAAAATGAACAACTTTTTATTATGACACTTCCTTCGTATAAGTATGTACATACATCAAAGGAACAATGATATTAAAGTGCTCTCGCCGGTGCAAATTCGACTCCTGTTTGTTTCATAACGCCGTCAGCGGGCTTGTACGTGGGGTAGCTCACAATCCACAATTGTTTGTGTGCTATCCTGTCGCCCTCCGCGTGTACATTGTTCCACCAGAATTCACTTACCTAATTTATTTTTTTAACTTATTCCATTGCATGTGGGCCGCAATGTATTCTTGTGACCGACAAGCACACGTCATGAGTGGGAAGTTGAGTTTCCCTTGTCTACCACCTTTGCCCTTATTCGAGAGCAATAACAGTCATAAATTCTAGGATGTAAAGGGCACTGTTTTTTTTTATTGCTCTTACGTCATTCAGGAATTAATGGATTCTCACACGTAACTAGCTCCAAGGAGTTAACGCATTCAGCCCCTCTCAGGCGGACCAAGAATTTAACGAACTGGGATTTTCTCCACCAAGGGCCATCGACACCACAACCGCCTTCATCTTCACCCATGGGGAAGCCTCAGCAATTTCTGAAAATCAATTTATGAATAATCACCTAGTCAAAACAATAAAAGCGTGAAAATTGACTTCTGCCGTTCGCCATCCGCAAGCGGGGAGTTTTACCCATCTCGTGTGTCACTTACTCAAATCCCATTATGGATTGCAATCTCGTTTCGAGCATAGTTTACCCCACAAGCCAGACAAGTGTGTCAATAGTTCAACAACATCCCCACAGCTTGTGGCGGGGACTCAGAACAGAAAAACATCTCTCCTAGGGAGGCGCCCACAAATCACTGCCTGGCCCGCAGCGGACAGCGTTCACGATGTGTGCCACTCCGACTGCATTGGAAGTGGTCAGCACTAGCGGCACTAGCGGGGGCCATTCTCTTCCAGCTGCAAGTGTAGGCCCATCAGTTTGGAATTTCTAAGACTTCTGCTGAAGGAAAACACTTGCAGTTGACATTTTTTTCCTCCGGACTGACCTATGTCCGAAGCACCCACCCACTGTCAACCCACTCTCTCTCACACACACGCACACACACTGGCAACCGATTGTATCTGCTGCTGTTGACTTGTTCATTCGTTTCTTTTCGCCTCGTTCGCCAGTGTGCATGGGTTTTCGTGACTGTCTTGCACTCGATTTTTTCGTTCCCGAAGGGGGAGCGACCGAAACCGTTTCAGTTGAACATATCGAGAGTTGTGGAGTGTGTCGTGTCGCCGCGTTGCTACGTCTCGTGATATCCTTTTCGGATCAGGAAAAAAAAATCTCCTCATTTCCGGCTTCCATTGACGGAGCAAAGTCTCCTGTGTGCGTGCGCGAGTGTGCATGTGTGTGACGAGATGAGAAAATAACTCAGGAGGTGGGTGACAGCGGCGGACAGGTGCAGGAACTTATCTCTTGTCGGTTGCACATGAGTGGAGTGCTGGGACACGTGTCCCGGCCGCTTGAGAATAGACTGTGTGAACTTACATAACGGCATTCGAGGACACCAACGGGAAGTGGTAGCATAATGCAATTACAACAACAGAACAACTGGGTGAAGTGAAATCGAAATCGATTGGGTTTCTGAGATGCCGTCTAGAGGGGGGGCCTCGGTTCGGAGGAGATTTTCGCCCGAATGTCGTGTGCAAGACGTTCAATGTGAATTCCAATCGAGGGTTACTCGGGAAATCGATGGCTACCGTCAATTGACTTCCTCAACTTTGTCCGCATTCATCTAGTGTGTGGCTGACAGCCTTGTTGGTTTAAGTCAAGGTGGCGAAATTCTGAGGTATCCTAGGACTGGTGGAAAAGGGGGACTTAGGTCTCTCTAAGGACTCTCTTGTGAAGGTGCACGCAAAACTGTTCCTTGATGCTTTTGTGTTTTTCTCCACGAATGTGGAACTGCAGCTCCACATGATGTTGCGTTGACCAAAGAGTAAACATATACCTCGAAGTTATCGATCTTCTTAACTCGCCTTCCTTTCTTGGCATCAAAGGCTTCTGAGCGATCCTTTCCAAGTCTTATATCCCCTTTATCGACGACGAGGCATGGAGGACTTTAGATATGTGTCTGAAGGATGCTAGTATTTTCTTTAAAAGTAAAACGTAACGTTTCTCTAAGTCCAGTCTATGGCCAACTCTAGTCCAATACATCTCATTGCTTGGAGTTTAAACTGTTCTTTAATTTTGATGAACATTCTGTCGTAAGACAATGCTCTGATATTTAAGAATCGGATCGACATGACAACGGAACGCGTAGAACATACAACATCATCTACAACATCAGTGATGAGGATAATTTTACTAGCCTTCATAATGCGCCCCTAATGCCCAATTTCACACTGTAGGCTTAAACTTAAGTTCAGCTGAACCATGAACCGATTTCAGATTTGTGGTTTAACTCGTCTGGTTTCACAGTGAAATCTGAACTTCGTTTGTGTAACGCGATCGATAAAAGCATGACAACACTCTGGTGCTTGCATTGGCTACAATTTGTAAGGACTGTCGATGTTTTTTCCTGTTATTAGACTTATTAGCTTTTGTGCATCCTTTTTGAACTTGGGTATCCATTAAAAATTATTTCAATACAAGGAATCGATCACAATACCGAACATCAGATCTGAAAGAGAAAAAAAAAGAAAGCTTGAAAAATGAGCGAGAAAAGCAAAATGGAGTAGAAATGAGGTTTAAACGGCAGTGTACTCTCGTTAACTTAAACTACAAATTTAACTCAGTACAAGGTTTAATCGAAACTGTGAAACCGAATAAATCATTGAACTGAAACTTAAACCAAAAGTGGAGTTTAAACGTCAACTGTGGAACTGGGCATAAGTCCTTAACGCCCTGTACATCGTGCACATGTGGTGGGTCCGGCCCTGTTCCTGTCGCACGTTTTCCTGATGGCCCCGATCAAGTATGTGATGTTCAAACAGATGGTTGGGTTAAGGCGCCGCTTGCATTCTGTTTCTTCACCATTCAATCCGTTGGGATACAACCGCAAGGGGTTTTTTTTTTAAACCGCCAAATTGGAGTGCAATTCTGACTTCTGTTTCTTCAGCTAACGGCCGATGGAGGGCCTGATAGGATGACCGAACATCCGGTGTGAAGACGAAGTACACATTGTGACATATAATAGGTCTACTAGAAGGTCCCATAAAGAAATCAAGGCCAAAATAATAGTTGTTGTAGCAAAAGAAAATCCATTATTTTTACACGAAATTTAAGACTGAATTTACCATAGCAAAAATGGTCCGATAATGCGATCTCGTAAAAGCCTTCGTCGTAGAAGCGACAAGGCTCTCTTGAGGTGAATTTTTCATCAGCAAAATCGTTCGTCATCGACAGGAATAGGTGGTAATCACTTGGTGCTAGGTCTGGAATATAAGGCTGCATGACGGCCTCCTAACCAAGCTCTCGGAGCTTCTTGATTGCCGCTTGTGAGTGATTGCTTCCTTAACACCTTTAGATCTTTAGACCTTAGGTCCTTTTGCTAACAATACAGGTCCGAATTAGGGATCAGCTCATAGTAGATGATTCCCTGCCAGGCCCACCAAACACACAGCAAGACTTTCCTGGCCGTCAATTCTGGCTTCAACATCGTTTGCGCCGACTAACCGCGATTCGACCACTACCGTTTTCGCTTGACGTTATAGTAAATTATCTATATATATACTTTTCGTCGCAAGTTACCATCAAAAATGGGTCGATGTTGTTGCGATCCAGCAGTGACATGCAGTTGGAAATTCGGTCCATGAGGTTCTTTGGTGTTAACTCGAATGGTAACCACACAATGAGCTTCTTTACAGCCAAAAACAGCTTTGCAATGTTTAGCTCCTGGTCAATCGGAACAGTGCTAACATGAAGGTCAGACTTGAGATTTATCGTCATTTTCGACAATTGGCCTTCCAGAGCGTGGTGCTTTTTTGACATCGAAATTACGGTAACGGAATCGACGGAACCAAAATTGCAGATGATTAGAAAGAAGATCTGTAAAATATGTCTATAGAACTGGATAGGGCTGAGACGCATCTTTGAATCTTCTCCCTCTGATGACTTCAATGCAAATAAGAGCAAACATCGTTTGGACTGTTTAATCCGCTTTTGAAGTTTGGCCAGCAAAGCAGGGCTGGGATAATGTCTTGTACAAACTTCTTCGAAAGAGTCGTGTATTTCGTCATGTTTATTCTGTTACTCCTTGTTGAACTATTGAAGTTGTCTTCATAATTTAAAGTCTCATTTCTTGGCCTCGATGAGCAATTGAAGTGGAATATCACACGTCTAGGAAATAGAGTACACGAAGTCAGGTACCAACCACAATGAAAGTATGCAGACTTGAATCAACTTGAGGATCGAAGTGAAATAGTGCACTGTGACCATACTAACCAGTTTGCTTAGCTTCGTTAAGTTTCGTTCAGTTTTACTTACTTAACTGGGAGCCACTTTCTGTAAAAATACGTACGCAAACGACAGTTGGCTTAGAATTCTTTCGAAATTTCTCAGTAACAATTACGAAATTCGACTGAAATTTAATATTCGACGATGCTTTTGGCGATTTTTGTTGACGCATACAATGCCTGCATACAATGTATCATGTGGCGCAATCCTCCTCTCCTTTGCTGTACATCAGCAAGTATATGCCAATCAACCGCGTTCGTTTTGAGCGTTAATTTGAACTCTCTGAATGAACAATGAAAATGTGGTGTTCCCTTGTTTGGCTCTCAATTTTAAAAAAACACAAGCCTATCCTGTGGAATTTTAACAACGGCAACACACTTTAAAAAAAACTACACAATCAACCAATCATCCAAAGAAGCAGTATCCCCCCACCCCTCCATCAACCAATACTGCTGTTTGGCAAGTGTCAGCTTGAAGTCACTTGTCGACTCAAATGTCGATAAGTTCACGATGAATTATAAGGCCAACCTGATGTTGCCGAACGTAAGGAATCAATTCAAGTGCATAACGACATGAAAATTATGATTGCGAACATAATACACGATATCCCCGCAATTCGCAATCGCATCCCCCAACTGCAGTGAGACCTAAGGGTTGCGTACAGCAACCCCTTGAACCACATATATCGGACGCTTGCATTTGTGCAGAGTGCGCATTTAGGGCCAGCCAATAAATAAATATCATACAACCCTCCGCCTGATGGGAACCATAACAACGCCAGTTCACATCACACCGACACAACAATATCTACACAAAACCGCCACCGTCAGCGTAGTTTTCAGCTGACACTTGGTTAGTCCGTTGGCTGGTAGTGTAGCAACCCTGTTCCACGGTAAAGGGTTCTCTGTCTAAAATCAACCGTGCCCCATTGTCTATCGCTCGGACACGTTCGTAGTAATTAACTAAATTTTAGACACTCCACACCACAGAGTTACGCCAAGCGGAAATCGGTTAATTGTCAGTAACAGCACACGTACAGTGTCGGCCTGAAATTGGTGAACCGTGAACGGGGAGATAATAACAAGCCGCGCAAATAAACACGAAAAAATCATCAGTTAAGTTCCTGATCTATCGTTCTTCGGTCTTTTTTTTCACAGAATTTCCTCACGAGCCGGTTAGAGATTTGAATATTTTACGAGAGACCCGCCGGGAGAAGTGTGCAGTGCCCCAAATTATATGCTTTTGCCGCAAAGTGTGTGAGAGTGCATGAAGTGGATTTGAAGTGAATTTGCGATCGCTAATGTAATTATAATCGTACAAATGCTGGGGCGTGTGTGTGTGTGCAGCGGTGGCAGTAGAGCATAATTGAATTTGTTGCGAAACGATACCAAATGTGGATACAAAATCAATAGACACACTCTTTTACAGCGACCATCAATATCGGCGAAAAAAGATAAACTTTTGGGAGCACGACTTGGACAAAACGACGAAACACACACGAAAACAAAATAGCGAAGCGGAAAAAACATGCAGATACACAGTTGGAATACACAAAAAGGTGAGTGAGTGAAGATTCACGCGCAAGAGTGGCAGGGGCAGGCACTCGTAGGCTAGAATTGGGCAGCGGAATAGAACAAAATTTTCTGTTTTTAGTTTTCGGGTTCGGATGGGTTGTTTGTGGCGGCTGTTCAGCCACACCCAGCAACATGGAGCGAGCGCGTGTGCGTTGATGGAGTGCTGCATTTTGTGGATTGTTTCATTGGCATTCTGTGTAAGTTGTGGTCATCGTAATCGATTGTGATTCATCGGGCGGCGATACAATGCGGAACGAATGCGATGACCTTGCCGCGCAAGGCCGGGCACAGTGTGTTTATTGGGGAACTAGGAATCTCTGTGCGTTGGAGGTCGTCATAGAGTAGATTGGGGAATGATTGAGGGATTTTTACGGGCGTTTGATGTGGAAAGGTTTTCTTATTTTGTTGATTCTTGAGAAATAGTGAAAACTGCACATCTGCTTTCTTTGCGGGTATGGGTACCCTGGCGATCTTACACCCGCTCCATGTTAGCTCATGTGTCCAGGGTGAAAGCTTTCTTATTTCTTAAACCAATTCGATCAACACCCAGTTTCACCCAGTTCACCCCAGTTAAGCCCTCCAATTCTCTTTTGTCCTCGCCTTACAGGTTGCAGACGTCGCTATGAGGTATGCTTGTGCACATTCTTGCGACCAAATCCAAATTAATGATGATCTCTTAATTTTCAACTGCAGCCATATACCCCTCCCTGTTGATCTAATGTCTACATTCACCATTCATTCCTGGGTCTAACTATTCTAGCTTTGTCCTCATAGAACTAAGCCGTGCAGTGTGTACGCATAAGCCGTTGTTAGACACTCTCCCAGATTCGCAATACTGTCAGTTTTCCCCTGGATACCAGAATGCTCCAGTGCCCAGCATTGGTTCACCGTGTTTAACAAGGACAAGGACTTTTCACTTACGTTTTGTCTACATAGCCCAACATGTTTCGATGTTAGAATGTCCGATTCTTCGGCTCTGATTGCTGCTGATCAGATGCGACAAGTTTATATCACCTGCTACGACTCTGTTCCGATAGTCCTTCAGAGAATGCATTTACTTATCTTTCTTGACTGCATTTCATGATCATCAGCATCAGAATGAGGAATCTATTTAACGCAACCAAATCGATCTGCTTGCGCTGGGCGTTTAAATCTCCCAGTTCATATTCTTCTCTATGTAAGGCCACAATCCGCAGGAGACTTGGACCGTAACCAATAAGGCTGCAACTAGCATGACATCTTTCAATCTGTCGCCTGTTATGGAACTTGACATCAACTACAACCGATGGAATGCGTATGTATCAGCGGGGAATCCGCAGCTCTGTACATGGGTATGGACTCCTCAATCATCCATCGATTGATATAATCGGTAGAGAAATGGCTGCCAGTACAGCGGTTTGATCGAAATCACAGAAGGAACTCCGGGTGCTGCAAGATATCTCTTGATGCTTGAAACTATTGATCACACCAATTGTACATGGTTTGACGGCATAGGGAGCCTGACTACCTTTGATCTCATGGCTATCCTCTGCGAATTTACACAGACGGATCAAAGACGGACGAACGGCTAGGGATAGGTGTCCAATGCAAAGACCTCAATATTGATTGCTGATTGAAGCTCCCTGACCACTGTAGCGTGTTTCAGGCAGACGCCATTCCGGCACTCTGATTTCAAGAACAATGTAATATCCAAAAGGAATATCAACACCTGTTCGGACATCCAGGCCGCAATTAAGATCCTGGAAAATGTCATGTCCAATCCGAAAATATCCCTTAATTGCAGGCTGCCTCTTAACGCGGCTTTATGAGTAAGAGCAAACATTCACATTAATTATGGAACACAGCGTCGTTCAAGTTGCTACACGATTTGGGAATTTGGTGCAAAAATATCAATTCTGCCAGGAGCTGTGTGTCATGACACCCCATCCTGCGGAAACCAGAGGTCGTCCAAATCCAGGCCATCAATTTTAGTAAAAAAAGTCGGTTAACATGGTTCTGTAACGCCCACCGTTGGCCGAAACGTTGTTCCCAGCCTCATTTTCGAAGGAAAAAGGTCCAATGACGCCACCACTCACAAACTGTCACTCTCTGTGGATGCATTGGCTTCTCGACAATAACGTGCGGGTTTTCCAAACCGAAGTTTGTTTGTTAACGTAGCCGCCGAGATGAAAATGCCCCTCGCCAGAAAAGATGATTTTTAGCCCAAAATCGTTGTCCAACTCAAGCTGCTGTAAGGCCAAAATTGCGAGGCGATAACGAAGCGCATGGTAGCGCACCTTCAATTGCTGAATCAATTGGACCTTGTAAGCGAATAATTCGAGATCTTTGTGTAGAATTCTCCTCAGGGTAGTTCGTGAAGTTTTGAGCTGTTGAAATAGTTGGCGAGATGATGATCGTAAAAAGTCTCAAACTCATGGCCACAGCAGCTATATTCACATGTGTGCGACGGGGATCATGAGTGTTGTCCAGTGTCCACTAGCATACCAGTCTCACGAACTATTGGAACAAACTTGCGTACAGCAGTCGCGGTGGGTGCTTCATTTCGCTTAATTTCGTCGTCCAAAGCGTCTTTTAAAAAAAACTCACTGTTTGGTTGGGCACTCACTTTGGAAATAAATGTTCAATATTTATCGGCGTTGTTCAAGCGTAATGAACTCATTTCACTCCGCGGAGGTATGATACTGACTTTCTGTCAAGATTTCGAGCGGGAATCAGCAGCCAGTGTCCAAATAACCTATGATTTAAAAAAAACCACAAGGTGGCCCATCCTGTATATACACCTCATGTGGGTGCCTAAGCACTGCGACATACCTACAATTGCCAAGCCTATGCAATGTGTGCCGATCGCTGCAGCCTACCATCTTGCTAAGAGACCATCGGGATACAGCTAAATCTTCCCTCAAATGGGTCCAACTGCACCAAAGTGAGCCCATCTACTTGCACACTTGTGTGTACATTCATTCCAAAGGACTGCTACTGGTCACTGGAATTATAGAATCACATTCCACTTTGTTTTACCTTCCTTCTCATTTGTATTGTTCATTAATAGCCCACGTACATAATACTGACACCTATTGAATGCATTAAGAAAATAAATTTCGGTCACACGTTGCAGTCGAGCGCAATGTCGACAGTCTCTCAAAACGTTGTGTTGCCCACGATTCAATTGGATTCAATTTCCTCGGTCATTGCCACTCGTCACTTGACACCTGATGTGCTGCTTGGACTGTATATGACTCTGTCTGGGTCGACCTACCTCAAGCCGCAATCGCTCATCTTTGCTCATCAGCACTTTTTTGTCCCGATTTGTAAGTATACTCTCACAAATTTCGTGTAATAAGACGTTGTTCTGCGTTCATTTTTGGTTACCAGCCTTTTTGGGTCGATATCCAGATGTTTGTATGTTTTTTTTTAAGGTTTATGGTTAGGGGTTAGGTATTGGTATTACTGGGGTACTAGGAACTACATCAGACTACGTCACTAAAAATATTATAATACTTACACGGGGGATGGACGGGAGGACAGTTCTGAGCCTGAAGGAGGCGAATAGCCTTCGATCTAGCCCATTCGATCATTGGCAGTCGTTAACTTGTGAGCATGAGACAGGTGACATGAACGAAAACACTCCGCTCGGATGTAAGGCAGGCGTGACTCGGATGAAATAGAATGAAAGATCTAGGAGATATGGCTAACTGAAGTCTGCTGAATGGATATTTAGGCTCCCTTGTGTGCATGATTTTATGTAAGACTGATACGGACCAAGAGGCAATCAATTGCCCAAGATTACATTTTTTTTAATTCATCATTTATGATACTAACAGGTGTTTCTTTATTGGCTGAGATAAAGTTGGATGTCATCGGTCTAAAGCCGTTTTGCACCGCATTAATCGGCACGTACCAGTGCGTCTTTCGGCCCGGAATATTGACTATAGACCAAATGTTCACACTAAGACAAACCCTGGAGAAGACCAGTGAGTTCCAGATCTATAGGCACCACCTTTTCATCGATTTCAAAGCCGCATACGCAAGGATCTATTCGATGCAATGGCCGAATTCGGGATCCCGGGAAAACTGATCCGGTTGTGTCGCACCACGCTAACACATACGCGATGCACCGTGCAGTTCGGCTCAATGATTTCCGAGCCTCCGAACTGCACTCAAGGTCATTGAGGACAAAACGAAATATATGCTGTCGACCAAAAAATGTTCCGTCGCACACCACCTTGGACAAAACCTCACGATCGACAGCTACAATTTCGAGGTAGTAAAGGGGTTTTGTCTACCTCGGGGCAAACGTGAACTCTACAAACGACATCACAGTGGAGATCCGTCGTAGAATCGCCCTTGACAACCGGTACTACCTCGGTTTGTAAAAACAACTGGGCTCAAAACTCCTGACTCGATGGACCAAAATCAAGCTCTACAAAACTCTTATTTTGCCAGTCCTACTATATGGAGCCGAAAGCTGGACGCTAAGCAAAACTGCAGATCTGATTCTTGGTACCACCAAAAGTGCCGTCCTGATTCCGGCTAGGGTCTTAATACATATTTTCGCGGATCTATTAGTTATAGTATATTTTCAAATATGTATGTGGATATTTTTGTTCATAATGCAGACTCCAAAAACTTTTTACGGTTAAAGCTCTTGATTCCAGCAAAATATCGAATTTTATTGTCAAAATTGTATCCTCGAACAGCGCTGGTTCGGCATCCAGAAATTTTCAAATCTATACTGCTACGTCTTCTACACTGACCGTCCATTAAACTCTTCAAACAACTTAGCTATCTGATCACGTATAGTTTTTTTCCCTTCCTTGCAAATGCAAATTTACTTCATTCAATTTCACCGTAATGTCACAAAGAAAACAAAGTTATCAAGCCAGTTCTTGTCCTCAAGTTACGGATTTAATTCCTCTTTTGTCGTAAGAAGGTGCTATATCTCGGGTAAAAGGTCTTTAAAACTTTATGAATTTAGCACATTTAGCACTTACTTATCTAACATCTGTGTGTAACAAAAGTTCGCCATGTTCTTCGCTCGGGACTGACGTCTTTGCAAGCTTCTTCCCAGTATAGAGTAGACAACGTTTATGACCCGGCTTGAATTTTATTTTTGTTTGCTTCTGAATAATATTCATGTAGCTTTGGTGTATTTGTTATGATGTATTAATTTGTGTCACATGGGTTGACTGTAAGTAGTCTTACGGTCTTACGGTATACGGTTTTGCCATAGATCTTATAATACAATCCGTTCCAGTATTGGTATTGGGCACATCTTGCAAAAGAACAGAATAATTTATACTATTGAAGTCTCTGTATTTAACCCGAGTTTTGTAACATGTTAGTATTTATATCGAATGTTGTAAATGCCAAGTCATGCTTTGAACATTACTAGTTAGGCAAAGGTCGAGCAAAGTGCTTAAAGTATGAGTGAAGTGTTTTGAAATGATTGGAACTAAGTTAATAGACGTACAGTATAGCTTGCGATTCGTTCCATTAGACTAATCACCCGTGAAGTACTTGATCCCAACCGTACTTGATTTATGAATCAAACTCAGTCATTTCATTGCACTCCATGTGCCAACGATTAAGGTAGGTGCCACAAATAAGGCCCACCTTATAGCTCTTCGTTAATAACTTGGACACGCCTAAAAGAAAAGTACATCAGTGACATTAGCATAAACCTTAGTTCAGTTATCTATATAAAAAATACAAGATTTATTTGTTAAAACCCATTTTGAAATATATTTTTTCAGCACTGGCCTTGGGCCTTATTACGAACACCTGTTGCGAATAAGGCCCATACATAATTTCGTTCAATTGCTTTGGATATCCTGCTAAAATAAGGTGCATTTTGTCACGAAACAAATAAAACAACGTAGTTTTTTTATTTATATTGTACAGTACATTAGTTCGACGTGGTACCAAGCACCACAATTTTGGCATGTTTCATACCTTCCATCCGATCTTCTTTACATGCGCGACAGTATTTTTCAGCCAATTCAAAATTCGATCCAACTTCTACGACCGCGACGCCTGCCTCTGAGGGCAGAAAGCGGAATATTATCCGAATCTGCATCGGAACTGTAAGAATCCTATTGCTGTTGCTTTCGATTTCTTTGTAAATCTGAGTTGATGCTGACAAATTTTCAATACTTTCCGGACACGGTACTTTGGAGCTACGTCTTTATCCTCTTCAATGCACAAAAAGAGGGCTCTAGAGACGTCATTGACAGTTACCTTATAGTTAAACCACTCTTGATATGGTTTCTCAAAGTTCTTCTTGGAATTTTTTAGCGCCTTGACCCCTCATGTTGTGATAAAAATCCTAGTTGGATAGACTTCAAAGCCCTTTCCATATAATCCGACGACCATTCTGCCCCCTTTCTATTCCATAATTTGCTGGCCTTTGACATTTTGCCTAAAAACAACACAAAAGAAAAATAATATCTTTTCGGTGCGCCTTTTTAGGAACATGAAAGACTTTTCTTTGCAAACATTTTTACGAAAATCTACTCAATGGATATACTCAAACCATGCTAAACCTTATGTAATATACTTAGTGTAAAAACTAGACTTATTCTACACTAACCTTTATCCAGTGAAACACGATTACGTCAGATGGAAATTTCCATCGATTTTAGTGTGAACTTAGGAGGCCAAGTCCACTTTTCAAATATAATCCTGGTTGCTTGTCGGTTTAGCCACTTTTTGCACACTGGGCCTCATTAGGTTCTGGGCCTTATTTGGACCACCTACCTTACTCATTTCTTATCGTCTTCCACCAATCCTTACACTGTTTCATATGCAGATGACCTAGTTATCTTGATAAAAGGTAAATTTCTACCAACTATCGACGAACTAATGGAGGCTGCAGTGAAGGAACTCTCCTTGTGGGCAAAACGGTTTGAATATAAACCTCAAGAAAACTTAGCTGGTTTTGTTCACCAGGAAAACGAAAAATTCCGATATTTTGCAGGCTGCAAAGCTGGTTTGGACATGATTCTTTATCACCTTCCTCTTGACATATTCTTAACAGGCTGCACCACAAAAATCTCTCAGACTGAGGGAATCCTCTCTGTTGAAACAAGTCAAGGAAAGATACATGACGGTAGCCTCGCTGTTACAACCGACTATATATCCCGCCTTAACGATTTCTCGCACAAAATACCAATTCTGTTTCCTGACAGAGACAAGTGGCTTTTGAACGCCGTTATCAACGACCACGAGATTGCCCTTTTCACAGACGGATCAAAAATTGACACTCGGACTGGATCCGGACTCTACTCGAACACCTTTTAGACTCCCTGATTCATGTAGTGTCTTCCAAGCAGAGATTCTGGCAATAGAGAAAGCAGGCAGACACATATAAACAACAGATATCCCACCATCAGATATCACCATTTTTGTTGACAGTTAGGCTACACTGAAGTCAATATTATTATGTGACGAACTAAGGTCCATCAGCCACCATAAGGTCAAACTCTGCTGGATTCCAGGTCACAGCTCAATAGCAGGGAACGAGAGAGAGCAGACAAGGGTCTGAAATGGACATTATCGAAGCGGACACGACACTGCGGCCACCGATCAGTGCATTATACCGGACTATAAGCGGCATAATACAAAAAGAAGCAAACTCTTCCTGGCTCACTAGAAATGACTGTCACACGACAAGATCAAAGTGGCCAGAGCTTAACAACGGCAAGACAAAGAAGCTTCTGGCGTTAGACAGCAACTCGATTCGTGAGCTCGTCGGAGTGATCACAGGGCACTGCCCCATCGGAGCAATGTGCCGAAAATGGAACACTGAATCCAGTCCAGCGATCTGGACGAAGTAGACCCAGACGAGCCAACATCTGCTATGCCACTGTCCAGATCTTCAGAATCGACGCCTAGCCTCGCTGGGCCAAAGATTCTTCAGAGATACTGCGGACAAATGCATACATATCGGATCTCTTAAGATTTAAAGTGCACGAGGTAGTTTAAGCCATCACGCGACAGCATAGGTTAGCAGAATATGTACCCTACAAATGAAGGGATTCACAATGGACCCTAAGGTCTCCGAGTGGAAGTGATGTTCAACCATCACACTCCCCTTCCAAAACCTAACCTAACCTACACTGTTTCATTACACAAAATGTCAGAACAACAAATACCGTCTTTCGTATTCACACGCTAAATTAAACTTTCAAGATCAGTACTGCAGATCAAATGCTTATAGCATTCTCTTTTTTATTTCCAATTGAATATTAAAACCCAAACACGACTGATCGGCGGAATCGATACTTTATTTTGTAAACATGCTCTTGAGCCATCTTTACATTCATGGCGGGTTTCTAATTAATTAGCTTCCTGAACCCGATGTAGTTTTGATAGTTTTAGTTTATTTTTGTGGTTTTGGCAATAAACTAGCTCTCCACGTGTCCGCTCATGGGTAGCATACTCGATTTCGATTTGGAACGAGCTTCGGCGGGTGACACAGACAGACCGAGTGCACAGGTGCTTGCGAAAATTGCATGTTTCTTCTTCGGATGAAGTGGAAAATAATTCTTCAACACTTTAAAGCAAATTAATCCCGAATCTCAAATAAAGTGTAAAGTGTACCGCTCGCCGACGGTTCCATGTCGTAAACAATTTTTGAATGAAGCTGTTCTGAATAGCAATCGACTTTGAGCTACGTCAGCTGAATTTATTACAATATTCAGTGTAAATCAACTCCGATTGAAATTGATGTGAGACAGACCGCAGAGATTTGTCAACGAGGAGCATCAGTTGGTCGTGGGAAAAGAAAAACAAATGTCTCTCATTCTTAGGAACCTGATTGAATTTACTAAAAAAATGGTGTGCTAAGAATGTATTTCCTGGTACTTAGCAGCGGACGGCGTCAATTTAAGCAATCTGATTATCCCTGACATAGTCCTGGGATCGCTGCTTCCATACATCAAGTCCAAGAAATCGGATCCCAAATAGTCTCTAACACTGTCATCGGTTCACAGGACGTCACGCCGTTTGTTACTGATAATTAGGCCGTCTGTCTGATACTTTGCACACAGCTTTTGTGCTTTCTAAATACACTTGATTAATATGTCAAATTGTATTGCTGAAAGCAGAGTCTCCGAGACGCGTAAACTTACCTACTTACCAGGCAAGTGCACCGACCCATGGAGGGTCACTGTCTTGCTGTCTTGCGCTCGAGATAACTTGGTATTTATATCGGAGGTTCGTTTTTCCTCTCCTTCTTGAACGATGAGGCTCGGATTCAAAGACCCTCATAGCTAGAGCGTTGTTGCCCATGCGGTCAATGTACACAAGCCTTCTGGAATACATCCACATCGTGGTACAGTTCGCTGTTGTGTCTTTTTATTTATTAACCTTCCTTGCAGACGGGATCATATATCCGACGCAGAATTGGTCTTTTGATGACACCAAGAATCAGCTCTGCTGTTTTTGCTTATCGTCCGGCCTTCGGCTCCATATAGCAGGACTGGAAAAATAGGAGCTTTGTAGAGCATGACTTTGGACCTTCGAATCAGGAGTTAAGCCCTGTTGTTTCAACAAACCGAAGTAGCAATGGTTTCTAATTAGCGCCGGTTGCCAAATAGCGCCGGTTTCCAAGGAAGATTCTGCATCGGATCTCCACTGTTGTGTCGTTTGTGGAGTTCACGCGAGGAAAGGGTCAGTGTCGACGAATGTTCTCATATCCACGATATTTGACGTGTGTCTTGTGTTTTCCTGCGCGGATTCTTTGGCGAGGTAACCTCGTGCTTCTTTTAACCGTATAACGTGCTGTCGCAAAGTCTCTGAGTAGGAAGCAGTTATCTGTTGTCGTGCCGTGGAGGCTGTACTCCGCCAAAGATGTTTTTCTTACCGATTGTCATTTAATTCTCCAAGCTCGATTTTGTCATCGAAATCTGGACAGGCTCCGCAGACACCGTCCAATAGGTTATAGTAGACCTCTTTGATAAAGTCTTCAGATTAGTACACGCCCTTAGTGCACATATGAGTCATTAGTTGTAGAATATGCCTTCGATGCTGATAATTGCGATCATTTATCGAATAAATCAGGTCCCTCGCCCTTAACCATCCCAATATGTACATCCTAATGCTAGGTACACACGAGGCAACCATCGAAGCAACGTGGTGCAATCTCAGTACTGTGTGTAGTAAAATAAAATTTTTAAAATGAGTGACGTAATACGTGAAATCATTGCAATTATTATAATTGACGAGCCTTTGTTCGAAAATGAGCAAAAGAAGATGCATCCAATAATTAAAAAGAAAATTTGGTAAAAAATGGGCTTTTAAATAAGATGAATATTCGAACTGAACTGGCTGCTCAAATAATTAAAAGAATATTACTACAATTTAGAAAATTGTTGAACTTAGTAAAAGTCAAAATAACGAAAGTAGATACTATAATGAGAGATGCAATATCAGCAAAAGTCATTAAACGTTAATAAAATTTATTTAATAATTTTCGTTATTTGGAAGTCAGTTTTCCTTGTTTTCAATTAATTTTACACACGAAACTTCTCACTCGCTTGTTTCCGACGAACTGAACGAGTAAATGCAGTAAGCAATGATACACACGAAGCAACGGTTGCAGCAACGTTACTTTAACGTGGCTGTATTGCTGCAACGGTTGCCTCATGTACCAGCGATCGGCAGCGATATGCCGTAATTATGCGTTCAGTACATGTACATTGGTTTTTTCTACGACTCTGACTCATTCACAAACACAAACTCGTATGGTGTTGCATACATGCGGTCATATTAATTAAACCACCATGCGATGTTCTATCATTTTTTCTCAGATCATAGCGATGAGTGAGAAATCGCAATTGCTGCGATAGTAAGCCCGAGTGTTACGAATCCTGCACTATGGCATGTTCATATTTACCTAGCCGAAGCGTTAAATGTTTATGAATAAGAAAAACACCGTATACGCCGCAACTACACTCAATCACAACAAAACCAATGCGCGTCTGTAGGGTCACCGTAAGATAAACTATTTCCCTGTGAGAGGAAAGAGAGAGAGAAACAGCCGTAGAACAGAAACAGCCATAGAAGAGAAACAGATGAATACAAACAATTAATTAAATAAAATTTCAAAAAAACTTTGTTCTTGAGTCATATCAGCAAATGAGCGTAGTTGCGGTGTTTTTTCTTATTCATAAGCGATCGCACATACCAACGCTTCGGCTAAGTAAACATGCGGTAGTGCAGGATGCATTGACTCAAAAATGTAACACTCGGGCTTATAAGAGAAACATACCCAATCGACTTCAATGTAGAGTGTATGGTAAACACAATGATCGCTTGGGTTGCGGTGGCAGTACACACTTGCACCTCCTTTTTTGTGAGTAGACCTTAAGTCTCAAAAATGTGATCGCATGTCAATCTGTGAATGTAAGAGACTTGTATATAATCAAAGCAAATGTTCCACACGGCTCCTAATTGATCCTCTTCTATTCTCACTATTGAAGGAATTGTGTCGATTTCATCGGGAAATATTTGTATGGAAATTACTCCTCTTTTAAAAGATAAATAAATCTGCTTCAAATGAGTCTGTTGAAAAAATTAAATCAAATAGGTCGAGGTCGAGTGTCGGCAGGCGAATGCGGCCAAGCAAGAAGCATACAAAGCGGCACTGCAAAGAAGGACAAGAGCTGCTCGGGAGCTCTACGAGCAGAAGAGGAGAGACGAACACCGGCTTCTCAGGAGAAAAAAGAAGGAGCATGAGAAGCGCGCGATCGGCAGAATAGAGGGATATTACTGCAGGAATGAGGTGAGGAAGTTTTACCAAAGGGTAAAGTTAACCAGTCAAGGTTATAAAGTCCGAACCGAAGCCTGTAAGGATGATCAAGGGAACATCGTAGTAGAGTCACAGTCGATGCTGAGGATATGGAAAAACCATTTCTGCAGACTGTATAACGGCGACGAAGAACCAAATCCCGCTGTCAGGCAGAACGAACCATTCAACCCCAATGAAAGGGACGACGAAGATCAACAATTCCGTCCACCCGAGCCGGATGAAGTGAGGATTGCCATATCTAAACTGAAATCCAACAAGGCTGCGGGAGTTGACGGCCTACCCGCCGAGCTTTTTAAAACCGCAGGCGATGATTTGGTAAGGAGCATGCACCAACTCATCTGTAAAATATGGTCGGAGGAAAACATGCCCGATGAATGGAACCTCAGCATTGTTTGCCCGATCCATAAAAAAGGAGACCCTTTGAACTGCGTCAACTACAGAGGCATCAGTCTCCTAAGTATCGCATATAAAATCTTATCTGCCATACTGTGTGAACGCCTAAAGCCATTCGTCAATAACCTGGTCGGTCCATACCAGTGTGGCTTTAGGACAGGAAAATCCACCATCGACCAAATATTCACACTACGGCAGATTTTGGAGAAAACCCAGGAGCAACAAATCGATACCCACCACCTTTTCATCGATTTCAAGGCCGCGTATGATAGCATCTATAGAGACGAGCTATACAGAGCAATGTCTAGTTTTGGCATCCCTACCAAACTCGTCCGTTTGTGTAGGATGACGATGGAGAATGCACGCTGCTCCATCAAGGTCGGTAAAGACCTAACCGAGACCTTTGATGTCAAAAAAGGATTCAGACAAGGCGACGCGCTGTCATGCGACTTTTTCAACATCGTTCTTGAAAGAATTGTTCAAAACTCGAACGCCCACACCAGAGGAACAATCTTTCAGAAGTCCGTCCAACTACTCGCATATGCTAACGATATTGACATTATTGGAAGAACGCAGCGTGATGTCAATGGCGCTTTTGTGGGTATTGCAACGGAGGCCGCGAAGATGGGTTTAGCGGTAAACGAGAGTAAGACCAAGTATATGTTGTCAACGAGAAAGGACACCCAACATCGACGTCTCGGTCAGAACGTCACAGCAGACAGATATAACTTTGAGGTAGCCAAAAACTTTGTCTACCTAGGCACCGCTATAAACTCAGACAATGACACCGGCGCTGAAATCAAACGAAGAATAACCCTTGCCAATCGCTGCTTCTTTGGGCTAAGAAAGCAACTGGTAAACAAAGCCCTCTCTCGAACAACCAAGATAACGCTCTACAAGACCTTAATCGTCCCAGTCCTGCTATATGGCGCGGAGGCATGGACTTTGTCAAAAGCGGATGAAGCTGCCCTTGGTTGCTTCGAGAGGAAAATTCTTCGTGTGATTTTCGGTCCCGTCTGCATAGACGGTGAGTGGAGGAGGAGATATAATGACGAACTATACGGGCTGTTCAGCGACATCGACTTAGCCAGAAGAGTGAAGATCCAAAGACTGAGATGGCTAGGTCATGTAGAGCGGATGGAAACCAATACTCCGGCCCGAAAAGTCTTCGAATCCACCCCCGAGGGACGGCGCAGTAGAGGAAGACCGTGACTCAGGTGGCGCACGCAAGTGGAAAGGGACCTCAACCAACTATGCGTGCGAAACTGGAGACAGCTAGCTAAAGATCGAGCTGGCTGCAGACGCTTGTTGGTTGAGGCCCAGGTCCACCCCGGACTGTAGCGCCACCTTAAGTAAGTAAGGTCGAGACCAGTTCAATACTTCTTTGTTTGGCGCTACAGTCCGGGGTGGACCTAGGCCACAACCGACAAACCTTTCCCGCCAGCTGCGCACACCAAGTTGGTTGAGGTCCTTCTCCAGTTGTGTGATCCATCTCGTCTTCTATTGCGTTGTCCCAGTTTCTCGGAATCGAAGACTCTTCGGGCCAGAGCTGTGTATATTTCGTGGTTGAATATTCTCCTCCAGACGCCTTCAACACAAACTAAAGATTGCACGATTGCAAGAGCTTTTCTCTCAAAACGACCAAGAGCTTCTTCATCCGCTTTCAATAGCGATTTTAACATTTATTGTGAACAAAAAAAATATGTTTTTTTACTATTTGAGATTACAAACTATGCTTAATACTAGCTTTCAATAGCGTCCACGTCTCTGCGCCATAGAGCAGGACAGGGATTATTAGAGTGTTATATAAAGTCAGCTTGGTGTTTCGAGAGATGGCTCTGTTACGTAATTGCCTCTTGAGCCCAAGGAAACAGCGATTGGCAAGAGTAAATCTGCATTTGATCTCGGTACTGGTGTCATTGTCCCTATTTACTGCAGAGCCGAGGTAGACGAAGTCTTTGACTACCTCAAAGTTTTTGCTGCCCATTATGACGCTCTGTCCGAGACGTCGATGTTGTGCGATCTTCCGTGATGACAGCATGTACTTTGTTTTGCCCTGATCTACTGCCAGACCCATCTTAGCCGCTTCCGCTTCAATGCCAGCAAGCGCCTCATCGATGAGTTTGGGAGGAATGTCAAAACTAGACATGACGCTGTATAGCTCATCTCGATGCACGCTGTCATATACGGCCTTGAAATCGACGAATAGGTGGTGGGTGTCGATCAGCATCTCTTGATTCTTTTCCAGGATCTGCCGTAGTGTGAAGATTTTGTCGATAATGGACTTTCCCTGCCTGAAACAGCACTGTTAAGGACCTATTAGATTATTGACGAATGGTTTCAGGCGTTCACACAAGACGGCAGAGAGGATCTTGTACACTATGTCAAGGAGACTGATCCCTCGATAGTTGGCGCAGTCAAATGGGTCTCCTTGGCATGCTTTTCTCCCACCATATATTATAGATGGGCCCAACCAGTGGAGGGCTGTATGTCATCTAGACTTATGCACAAGCAGAGATCGCGCTGGCATCCTACCAGGTTGAGTGTAGTCAGCAACCTTGCCCTGTGCACATAAGCCCATGTGGAACTGGGTCTTAACGAATAAGCCGCTCCAATTATCCCTTTCCTCTTGGGTCCGCCACCGCGATTGTAGAGCTCACGAACCGCTCTCGTCCTTCTGTCCAGCGTCGCCTTCTATGCCGCTTGCTTGCACATAGATGCACCTTCTCTGATGGCGTTTTAACAACGGTTCCATTGTTCATCGATTGTTTCGCAGCTTTTCGACTTCAAACTGTTGTGATCTTGGTCTACTTCGTTGTCCTATCGATATCCGTGTTCTTACGATAAGTCGATGTTGGCTCATCGGAAGGTTCGGACATCGAGAATACTAGAGGAGTGTCTGACGTCGGTCGCAATGTGATCAATATGGTTGGCGGTTGATTGATCAGGGGACCGCAAGGTCCCTTGCTGAATGTTGAGCTGAGGTAACAGTGTGCTGGCTAAAGAGGGGTTTCGCCCCGCCACGAAGTCCAACAGCCTGAGTCCGTGCTCGGACGTGTTTTCATGTACCAACTTGTCGGAGGCGACTTTACTGTGATGGAGGTTTATTTGTACTACCTTCATCGGTAGTCACAAATGTCTACACTCCAGCCTAGGTCGCCTTTTTCGACATTCCCTGCCTGCGATGTAGTTCAAGAGGATGATATACCCTTTGTTACCATCTTAGAGCTCTTCCTCACTGACAACGGCCCATCCCTGCATGGGATCTAGCGATTTTGTGCTTGGAGGAACTTGAGTACTTCAACCCTCTTCAGGCAGATTATAGCCTTCGGTGCATTTATGATATTCCCTAGGGGAAATGTTTGCAGTGCTTATGTAAGCTTATGTATCTCATTTGACCAGTCTCTGAAGGGAAGTCCCTTCACTGTGATAACGAACCATAATTCGTTGGTTTGGTTGATCAACTTAAAATATCTGAAAGGTAGGCTGGCCCGGTTGGCAGTTAAGTTACAGCAATATGAGTTCCATGTTGTGTATAGAAAGGGAAAATAACACTTGGTCTTGGACGCATTATCGACGATGTCAGAAGAGATGGGTGTGGGGGAAGAAGAGAACTAGCTAGGAGTTGAAATGGTAGCCGAAGCGGAGAAAATAGCACGTGTAGAGACGGAGGCGAGTTCTGCCACGTTGGATACCTGGTATAAAGAAATGGCAGAAATCGTAACTAAAGAAAACGTAACGAGTGTTTGTAGAAACACGTTTCTTCACCGTACTTGAGTTGGTAGTTGCTAGTTCCAGAGGGGGATAGAGGGAAGGATCTTCGGGAATGTCACGACAATATTCTCAGCGGTCCTGGTGGTATGCGGGAGACCTTTGACAGAGTAGCGGCTATGTGCTATGCCGAAAATGAAGGCGACTGTGGACGATTATGTTCGTAGATGCAACGTCTGTTAAACTAATAAGCCGGATTTACGAAAACTGGGGGTATAATGCGCTCGAGAGGGGGGAGACACCCTGGAAGTTGTTGGCCATATATTTCGTTTGCCCATTACCCCGATGCACGAGGGGATACAAATATGTTTTGACTGTAGTGGATTCCTTTTCAAAATTCCCCTTGTTTTTTCCAAGTGACCGCTAAAGCTGTCAGGTACATACTGAAGGAATAAGTCTTTTTTGGTATTCGGGGTCCCCAAGTGGATCGTGTGCGATAATGTTTGCCAGTTCAGGAGTGTGCTACGATTACCTAAAAGGCAATCTACCATCCCTTGGCAAATCCAGCGGAGCGGTGTAATCAGATACTAAAGACCAAACTCCGAGCGTACAATCTAAGGCGCAGGGATACACAGTTCTTCCCTTAGGATGTAGTACATAAAAACTTTATCCTTTCAGACGCTTCAAAAGTTTATCGCAAAACTGGCGCCTAAGTACGTGGGACCTTTGGCGGGCGAAAACATTTAGAAAGAATGGGGGGGAAATTCCACAAAAGCAAGTTGTAGTGGGCTCCTGGATGCATCCCTGTATATCCTCATTTCTTCATTCTTAGACTCTGCAATCTTGTTCTTTTTGCAGATTAGTCTATGTTCAACATTCGAGCCTTAGGTATACCTCGGTCTCTTGTCTACGACATCCATGGCCTCTGTGTGGGTTCTCGCGTCGTGCCAGCTTTTATTAAGAGCTTATGTCTTTGCAACATTTAGCCCTGTGGATGTATTGCAAATGTTGGTTTTTGCCGGTTGGGTTTTCTTTGCGACTCATTCTTGCATCTTCCCTCTGCAGCTTGATTAGAGCTCGTCATATTGATGGCGCAAACCTTAAATTGTTCAGCAGTAGCTCCGCATGGCCTTGCATACTACTCGCAGTCATTTTTTTTTTTTGCATTTAATGTTCATTTATAAAATTTATCCACTTTCGACATCATTGCCACGCCAGTAATTTCAATCTATTCTCTTGCTCCATCCACTTACAGTCACATATACAAAATACACCCGTTCTCTTTATTTTCCAGCTACAATATGGATCCTCATCGGTTTAAGCCACCTCAGCCAATCTACAGCTGGTCCCGCGAAGAAGGTCTCGTCAAAGGCGCGATCCACAACGACGACGACCACCACCACCACAACAACAGAACCTTCCACAACTACACATCCGATTAGCACGTCGCCAGCGACGCCACTGATCTGCATCGAGGGCATCCGATCGGTGCTCGACGACGACATGAGCTCAGAGTCTGCCGAGAGTAGTTTCGTTCAGGAGATCGGAGGTCACGCTGTGCTTTCAGTGATGACGCAAGACCCTGTGACGGCAATGTTCCTCATGGATCGGATCAACCAGGTGAACCTGATCAGTGGTAACGTGGAAATTGGTAAGCTCTCCCTTTAAGACCTCTTTAAGATCGCCCTGATTGACGGCTCTAATCTTTGCAGGCATCCGGGCGATAGAAATCGAAGACGCGCAACTGGCGGAGAACATCCTCCTGCAGGAGGTGGAGTACCTGCAGCAGTGCGTGAATCACTCGATAGGCCTCTTCATAGACCTGGACATTTATAACGCCCTGAAGCACGTCATCGATGACCTCGAGTATTACATCTGGCCGATACCATCGCGCAGGGCCCTGGTCTTCCCGAAGATCGCCCACCTCCTCTACCAGATGCCGTGGGGCGACAAGATCGCGTCTGTGGAGATCTTGGCCGAGAACCTCGACGTCTACAACGACTTCATGGAGTCGGCGCGCAAGGAGCACCTCTGCCTGATGCACTTCCGTAGCCCGGACAATATTTACATCATCTTCGGGGACAAGATGGTCACGAATTTTCACGAGAACGGAACGATCTTCGCCGTGCCAACGGGACGGGCCACCAAAGCCTTCATCGCAGGTAAGCCACCTTCAAATGTTCCTTGCCTCTGCATTGCTTAGAGTTGTATGCCCTTCCAGAGCTCCCCAACAAGTCGTACTTGATGACGGAAGCGGAGATAAGTCTGAATGTAATCGATGGCAACTCGACTCAGAGGACACTGCACGAAAGCCTCATCGGGCAGAGCATCCTGCCGTCGCAGCTGTTGGCCCTCGCCGGCCCGGTGCTGGACCTCACGCGCTGGCTCAACAATTCGCTCGTGAAAAACTGCAGGGACGAGTACGGCGTTGTGTCACTGGACACGTGTGACAACTTCCTCACATACCTCGAGGACTGGGACTCCGAAGAGCACTCATATGACTCCGAGAAGATTCTGAGCACCCTGAAGCTGAGCCGTTTGGGGCACATGATGATTTTTCAAATGCTCCAGAAGACCGTTGTATCGAACCTGACTCGAGAGAAGATCTCCGAGCTGCGGGAGATCGCGTCGCAGAACTTCATCACGAACGTGACCACGTACTTCCACTACAACCACGCCAACGGCACCAGTCACGAGATGAAGTCCAAGTTCGGGCAGGTCTTCAACTGCCAGTACGTGGACGGGAACAACAGGCGCTACCCGTTCCTGTTCGAGGGCGAGTCGGTGATGTACTGGCGGATCAAGCCGGACGCGTGGATCGCGGCCGGGATGACTGCCGCCGTGCTGGGCGTCATCATCAGCCTGGCGATCCTGGTGTTCATCATCATTCGCATCTCACTGGGCGACGTCTTCGAGGGCAATCCGGTGACCTCGATCCTGCTCCTGCTGTCACTCGTGCTGCTCTTCACCTCCTTCATTCCCTTCTCGATGGAGTACGTGTCTGATCACCGCAACTCGCACGTAACGTTCGAGGACGCGTCCACACTGAACACACTGTGCGCGGTGCGCGTCTTCATAGTGACCCTCAGCTACTGCATGACCTTCTCGCTGCTGCTCTGCCGAGCCATCATGCTGGCGTCCATCGGGTCAGAGGGCGGGTTCCTCTCGCACGTGAACGGCTACATCCAGGGAGTGATCTGTATCTTCAGCACCCTGGTGCAGGTGGGCATGTCGACACAGCTGATCGTGGTCATGCACATAGCCAACGAGAGTGTCTCCTGCGAGAACATGTACTACGGCAACTGGATATGGGCCCTGCTGGCCTACGACTGCATTCTGCTGATCTTCCTCGTCAGCATGACGCCCTTCATCTACCGCTCGCAGCGGAACTATCGCGAGGGGATCCTCCTCGTCATCGGGGCAGTCCTCATCTTCATCATCTGGTGCACGTGGATCACGATGAGCTTCTTTGGCGACGAGTGGAGGGACGCCGCCATGCCGATGGGCCTTCAGGCAACCGGCTGGGCCATTCTCACCGGGATACTAATCCCACGGACGTTCCTCATAGTGAGGGGTATCGAGCGATCGGACATAGCACAGGCGCTGCCCTCTCTCACGTCGCTGGCCTTCGCCCAGAACAACCAGTACTCCTCCGAGCAGGTGAGTTACAAGTCCTCCCTCCAGTCGATCTCTCTCCAACAACCACTTTCCCATTACAGAGCGTCTACGAGTGTGTCAACCCCGCCATGAGGAACTGCTCGTCGCGGGAGGACGGCATGTGCGAAGTGGGTCACATGCGGCAGTCGCAAAGCGACATCCCGACTCTGCCGCTTCGCGGAGGTGTAGCCCGCCGCCAGCAGTTCTTCAACAACATCCGGCAGAACAATCAAGCCAACCAGCGCGCAGCTCCGCCGCCTCGCCGCGCCAGCAGTCCGTGCAGCTCACAGCAGTCTTCTTTGCCCGAAACGGAGCCGGAGAACAGCAAGATTACGCGGTTCTAAGGTCCCCGACACTTCGCCAACGACTTCACCAATCTTCCCTTCCGAGAAGCCAGAGTAGAGACGGGATCCCAGGGCGTCAACACGAACCTCCTTGCAAACATTCTAATCATAGTCGCTTACGGTATATGTGTACATGTGTACTGAGTTATTTTCTAGGTTTAAGGACACCCCCTTCGCACGGGGTGTAGAGTTTAACAAATCTATTCTAGTCAAGACGAAACAAAGCAGAAGTCTTAATGATACACTTTTTAGCTGACCCCACGGCGCGGCGCTCATTGTGTAAAGATGAGCCCTTGCCCGGGGTCGTTGGTAATAAAATTCGATTCTATTTATAAAACTGATTTGTTTTCCTTTCACTTTTGAAGACATGTTTAGACTTACTCAACCGAGGGTTTAACTCGCATCGTTAATGCTTAAAACACTGGAGAGATTGGTTGACCTGCATATAAGAGAGAACACTCTATTTAAATAAATATCTCTGAACCAGCATGCGTATTGCTAAGGTTATTCAACGGAAACAGCACCCCATTCCCTGGTCGGCACAATCGAAAAGTCTCCCGAGAATAAAGAGAACACGATGGTAGCCTTCCTAGATATAGAAGGAGCATTCAATAACATAAAATTCGACGCTACGCCATAAGTAAACTCGACGTTGAAGAAAACTGCTGTGCGAGAAGAGTCTTTTGAGGCACACCACAAGGGGATGTCCTATCTCCGTCTCTCTGGATCATAGTAGTTGATGGTCTACTTCAAAGAATAAGTTTGATCGGGTGTAAGCCCATTGCGTATGCGGATGATATCGCACTAGCCGTCACAGGAAAATTCACCAACACTACCAGGGACGTGATGCATGCATCCCTTAAAGTCATGACGGATATGAACCCACCAAAAACGGAACTCGTGCTGTTCACGAGAAGATATAAAATCCCTAGCAAAGAGATAGAACTGACTTTCACTGATCATGCCAAATACTTAGGTGATATAGTTGACAGCAAATTGAGCTGGAAACGCAGCATATTGGAACGCGTCACGAAAGCATCGATTGCACTCTACATATGCAACAAATCGCCCGCCCCAAATGGGAAATTAAACCAAAGATAACACATTGGCTATACACTGCCATAGTAAGGACAATATTGACTAATGGCGTCCTAGTCTGGTGGACGGCACTGCAAGTGAAACAGAATCTTACCAAGATAAACACTATACACAGATCAGAATACATCTGTATGGAAATGATACTACATCTCTTTCCCATGGACACCTATGGCACCCTTGTGGCCACATATGCAGCCATACGACTAAGGGAAGGTAACCGATGGGACAAAACCCACGTCTCTTAGGGCCTACGGCCGACTCAGAGAATGTACCCACACTTCTCCCGAGGCTCAGGGAAAGGGGTCCTCTCTCCCAGCTGGTAATTGTGCGAGAGGAGCTAGTTTTAACATTGCATAGAGGGTGGGCTATCTAGCGTTTTTTTTAAATCATAGGTAATATTGACACTGACACCTGTTTCCCGTTCGAAATCTTGACAGAAAGTCAATATCATACCTCCGAGGAAATGTAACGCGATTGAACAACGTTGTGAACTAATTTCCAAAGTGAGTGCTGTGTAGCTTAAACAGTGCGTTTTTTGAAAAGAAGGAGAAGTTTTGTGCACAAATTTCGTGAGACTGGTAGGCTAGTGGACAACGCTCATGGTCCCCGTCGTCGTACGATGCGCACAGATGAGAATGTGGCGGCTGTGGCCTTCTCCGCTGGGAACAACGTTTCGGTCATTGGTTGGCATTACAGAGAATTTGAAGACATGGATTTGGACGAACTCTGGTTGATGTAGGATGGCGCAGCATGCCACACAGCGCGCATCAAATACCCATCTTGGCGATGTCAATTAGCTAAGCATGCCGGCCTTCACTTGTCGTCAAAGGGCTGGTAATCTTCAAATACTTCCCGAGTAGTCAGCGTCGACCGCATTATTTGTTTCTTGTATTTTCCGACATGATTGTCATGACTCAGTAAAGACTGATCCTTGATGAGCCTAGAAAAGTCCATAGTTGGAGAACTGTGCAAGCAGACACAAGAGACGTTCGAAATAAGTCCAACATACCCCAAATGTTCCATGTGCTAAACTACCAGCCTATCAGAAAGCCTCAGCATGGAAGAAAGTTTTCCCAAAAAATAAATCCGTTTATTTCGGAGTAGCAAAATAATGTTCAGTGTCGGTCGATAAACGACACAAAATTACAAACAATTGAACAACACTCGGCTTAGGAGTCGCCTCCAGCGCCTAATTTTTCCTCGATACTCGGCGAAGTTGAGTCGTCGGAGCTGTCGTCCTCGTCCCCCTCGCCGCTGTCGTCATGGATGTCCAAATCGATGTCTCCGGCAGCCTCCATTCCTGGCTGCTTCTTCTGCGGCTGTTGATGCTCATAGAACTTCTGTAGCTGCTCCAGCAGCTCCTTAACCTCCTTGATCCCCATTTCCGACGATTTCGTGCTCACGCTTGACTTTGATGGATCCCCGCCACCGCAGTCGCCGAATCCATGAACGTGGCAGCTGCACTGCGGTGGCGCCGAGATGTCAGCTGGCGGATGCTTTTGTGGGTGCGATGCCGGCGCCTGTGCATTTGCCTGACACGGCACTTGTGAGTGCCGGGACTGTGAGACATTTGCGAAATTCGGTGGATACGGATTGACCAAGTTTGGTCTCGCATCCACGGGGACCGAGGTCATGATGTTCTGGTGCTGGTAGAACATCTTGTCGTACTCGGACTTCATGCAGAGGTAGCGGAAGTGCCTCGAGTTCTCCTCGCCGTAGTGAACAATCTCTGGAACGACATTTAACATTTTAAAAGCTACATTTGTTGTCAAGCTGTCTTCGCAGGCGTTGTCTCTTGCTCTTACTATTGTTCATCTCGGTCTGGAGCTTCTCAAGCCTGGCCTCGTTGGTGTTCAGCTGCACCCGCAAGTCGTCGATCTTCGAGTTCATTTCCCTGAAGTTTTGACTGAAGATGTCCGACAGAGTCTTCTAAATTATGTTCAAACGAACTTAGACCAGATGGGAGTTAGTTGTGCGAATACTCACCCCAACAGCAGTCTCGACAGTCTCGCGAATCATTTCGAAAAACTCCTCCGTGTCCTCGTCCTTTTCAGTCTCCTCGACGAAGCTCACAAGGTTCTTGTTGTCCAAATGCAATGGCGATGCAAGGCGATCGGGCTTTTTTGGCTTTCCCGTCCTTCCAAGCAGTCGCTCCTCGTTCATGAACGTCTTCTCGTCCTTCCCTTCAGCACCGCCCTTGTTTCTCTTGCGGCAATGTGGGGCGTTGTTACCCGTCTCTGGCTTGTCCGAGGCCTTATTGCATTTGCCTGGTTTTGAATTTTGATAAAAGTTCTCGTCAAATCGCATAGTGTTCATTGGCAGCGGAGGAGGCCCTGGGGCGTACAGCTCTTCGGCTGTTTTGCGAGACTTTTGACGAACCATGTTGCGGGAGAAGAAGAAATTAAAGTTTCGCTTTTCTATTTTACAAAAACGAAGTATATTCATTGCCTTGCTGAGGATTGAATTTTTCTCCTCGCCGAGCAAGTGTTTCTCAGGCGTTGCGCAGGTTATGGCTGAAGTCATGGGATGCCTCGCAAAATGTAAGCAATTGCCAAAGGCAACCACATCAAAGGAGTCTGCGGCAAGTGGTACTTGCAGCCAGATGGGGGAGCTCCTTGGAAGGAAATGAGAAGTGAAACAAAGGACGATGATGAGGTCTCTGTTTAGCGGAGAGACAGATATTTTAATTGAAAATACATGAAATTATGAGGGAGATCTTTAAGCTTTTATTGTGCCTTTTTTCGGGGAATGGGTACTTGTTGGATGGATGAGTCGAAGGGTGAAGATAGGGAATGCGGCAGATGGGTTTCAATCTGTTCATCGAGCGTTCAGTCCCAAGATAGAGTGTCGGTGGATTCGATGTCAGCTTGGCAGAATACGCTCACACGAGGTGGCTGTATCGGTGGCGATCGCAATGTGATGTGGAACAGCGTGCTGGTTTTAAAATGCTGAGGGCCGCACAGTGGTTGTTGAAATAAAATGACAAATTTTTCTCGGCCAAAAGATATATGTAGGTTTTCCCATTCAAATACAGGAACATATAAAGACAACATTTTGTTGACTCTTGATCAGCCGTATCGTTCTACAGCTAGTCAATTATTGTTAAGTAGTGCTTAGTACTATTATGTTAAGTTTACCCGAACCAAAACTATTAAATCATGCAAGGCTTTGAATAAATTGAGGTTCAATAACGAACTTCAAATTCTTAAAATGAAAAAAAACTGAAAAATATTTGGGAGAATACACTAATGCGAGGAACACTTATAAAAGAACAACATGTGAGGTGAAAAGTCGATACATTAGACAAATGTGGAAAACAATAAAAAGTATTGTACTTAGACAAAGCAATACCATCAATACCAGACCAAATATGTTACCTTTGAAACCATACAAATCACAGACAGACAACAAATTGCCAACAACTTTAATAAATACTTTGTAGACAGCATACACAAAAATAGAAATGAGATAAATAATAAAAAAATATACAAATTACATAACACAACATCGCTCAAAATTTGAATGTTGATAACTGAAGATGGACTGAAACAAATATGCAAGAAACTAAAAAATAAATAGGACTTTATGAAAATCAGCCCATTAATGATACTAGACAACTGGAGTAAGATTGGAATTACATTACTGGAAATAATAACTATGTCTGTTAAAACTGGAGAGTTTCCGCATTCATGGAAGGACTCTATCGTAATCCCAGTAGAAAAAAATAACAAATACCAGCAAGTGTGAAGAATTTTGACCAATAAATACATTAACAACCTTTGACAAAATTTTAGAAAACATTGTAAAGAAACAATTGACTGAGCACGTAGAAGCAAATAACAAACTTAATATTTACCAATCAGGCATCCGAAAAAAACACTCATGTGAAACTGCTGTAAACCCTGTAGTTAGTAAATGGAAAACCGTAGGAAGAAAAAACAAAATAATGGCACTCTTCTTGGATTTCAAAAGAGCTTTCGAGACCATTTACATAAACATTCTCCTGGAAAAGAAGTCGCTTTATGGAATGAAACACAAGGAATTACGCTGGTTAAAATCATTTCTGATAATTAGAACTCAAAGGACGAACTTCAACGGATATTTATCAGACGCAATAGTGGTCTAAACTGGAGTCCCCCAAGGATCAATACTAGGAGCATTCCTATTGATAATATACATAAATGATATGCCGAAAGTTATCCAGATCGTACTTTATGCTGCTGACACTGAATTTAAGATTGAATTTAAGATAAAATTAACTTTTCTTTGCTTAAATACCTTTGCTTTAAATGCATACATACATACTTTTTGCAGAATGTAGTATGTATACAATTTTGTATTTTAAATCAATTAGGAAACTCTAGCAATTTTGATACTTCAGAATCTGATGAGTTATATGCATATCTGGCTGATCCTGCAACAGACTCCATAATGTTGGAGCGTTAATCGACATTAAAAAAAAACGTTCTTAAAAAAAAGATTGCTTTCTTTTGCAAGTTTAATCAATATCCCCCGGCGAGGCGCGCTTTCGGATGCATATTTTAAACGGTTGGTGTTAGGTGTTAATAGCATTGAGGAAATTTAAAATTTGTAATTCCTAGAATATATTTTTTTATTTGTTTGATTAAATTGAGTTCTTATTTAGTTTATTATGCTTACTAGTAAATGAAAAAAACCTGCAAAAAGCATATTTTCGGTGGGTAAACGTTGCAATAATCAATGAGAAGTCTCGCGTATGGTAATTTTGTCTACTTCTGTTTGCATTATAATCAAATAATGTTGTGATGAGAACCCACAGACTTTAAATGAATTCAAATAAGTTCTATTGAAATCACTGACTTCAACTGATTTAAAGTGAATTCAAGTCAAATGATTTGAATTCAATTGCCTTCCATCAATGATTTCAATTCTATGATTGCTAAATATTGAATGCATCGGTAAAAATAAAAAAGAAAACACAGCTCTGTATACTTCTCAGAAAACATCCTAATGATGATAGGCTCAAGAAATACTATGCTAAGATTTGTCATGAGCTGAAAACTGAATTACCAATAAACGAAATTCTTAACAAAAATAAGTCCAGGGTTGATATTGTTTTAAACAATAATAACTATATTGTTTCTGAGCCTCTGGAAGTTGCTAACCTATTCAATAACTTCTTTTCTAACTTAGGTTTTCGTATTGATATTCCAAACCATGACAATACTCCATGTGCTTCAATGTGCTTCAATGTCCCAAAGGTAGCAAAAACTTTTGGTCATTTGTAAAAAACATAAAGAATTCCACCTCGTCTTCAATTCACACGCTCATTTACAATGACATTCCAGCTGTCAGCTCTTTAGACAAAGCCAATCTGCTTGCGGCGCATTTTGCAGCCAGCTCAACATTGCCAGATTCCAATATGTCTCCACCTGTACTTGAGAGCGTTGATTTCACCATGGGAAAAATCCATCGTACAGTTGCAAGAGTACTTAAAGATCTCGACGTGCACAAATCCGCTGGCCCGGATGGTATTCCCCCTATACTTCTGAAGAGGTGTTCTTCTGCGCTGGCAAAACCATTGCGTAAGCTTTTTCATCTATCCTACTCTTTAGGTCTCTTTCCGAGCAGATGGAAAACAGCATTTGTCCAGCCCGTTCCTAAAAAGGCCGAATCTTCGTCACCCACCTCGTACCGACCCATAGCACTTACGTCCCTTCTTTCTAAGGTCATGGAAACGCTGATAAATCGTCAGCTTATGAAATATCTTGAATCGCGGAAGCTTCTTAATGACCGGCAGTACGGTTTCCGTAGTAACAGGTCCACTGGTGATTTGATAGCTTATCTCACCGAAAAGTGGAACACATCTTTGCATAATGCAGGTGAAAACAAGATCGTTGCACTTGATATTTCTAAGGCATTTGACAGAGTTTGGCATCAAGCTCTTTTGTCGAAAATGCGTGCATATGGTATCGATGAATCTCTTCTTCTATGGATTAGAAATTACCTTTCGAACCGTTCAATTCAAGTTGTTTTGGATGGGTTCAAGTCTGATATCCACCAAATAAATGCTGGTGTACCCCAAGGCTCTGTTCTGTCTCCGACACTCTTTCTCATTTTTATTAATGATCTCTTGTCTGCTACTTCTAATCCAATCCATTCCTTCGCTGATGACAGCACCCTCAGCTTTTCATATTCGTTCCGAGACTCACGACCCTGCCCTTCGGCCGTAGAATTGGAACGGCAGCGTATGTTAAGCTCATTGAATTCCGATCTTGACAGCATAATTAACTGGGGAAACAATAACAGAGTGGAATTCAATGCTTCTAAAACTCAATGCTGTCTGCTGTCACTCAAGCGAACCCTTGTTAATCAGCCATTATCCATGAATGGTGCTTGTGTCGATGAAACCGGAAAGCTTTCCATCCTTGGTATGTGTATCAACAGAACACTTAGTTGGAACGATCACATATTTGAGGTCGCCAAAAATGCTGCGAAATGTTTAGGTTTCCTTAATCGATGCAAGAAATATTTCACCCCCTCTGATTTGGCTTTCATTTATAAGGCGTATATCCGCCCCAAGCTTGAGTACAACGCTCATATCTGGTCTGGTGCCCCAAAGACCACCCTGCACCTACTAGATAGAATCCAAAAGCGAGCGATAAAACTTATAGGAGACAACAATGTCGCAAAGTCATTAGACTCGCTCGAACATCGACGTACCGTTTCTTCTTTGTCTGTATTTTATCGCTATTTCAACAAACGATGCTCAAGTGAGCTAGCCAACTGCATTCCTCCTCTCCATGAATTCACCCGCAATACTCGTCTCGCCAGGAATGCTCATCAGTTTACCCTTAAGCCTACTTTCGGACGCACAGTTAAATTTAGAGACTCGTTCTTCAGCCGTACTACGCGAATTTGGAATACTCTTCCCAGCCCTATATTTCCCACAGACTACAATCCGCAGATATTTAAGACCAATGTGCACAGGTACCTCCTCTCCCTTTCTCCCTCTATACCTTCGGCCCGTGCTGTGTCTTGACCCCGGACACTTAAGGGTATTAGCAATCCCTTGAGCGCGCGCAAATTATAAAAAAAAAAAAAAAATACAAAGAATAAATCACTTAAAAAGTCCAACTCTATGTCTTATGACAATATCTAAAGCATATTATTGCAAAAACATAGTTTTCCAGATTTCAGATGTTCTAAGTTATATTTTTAGTTGTTGTGTTTTTGTCGGCGTTTTTTCCTGATGCACTGAAGACAGCGATAGTAATACCACTCCAATACCAGTTCTTTCAAAAGTCTTTGGAAGAAGCATAAAATCTAGAATGCTTGCATTCTTAGACACGACGCAGCTTTTTTGCGAATCTCAATTTGGTTTTAGGAACGGTAGATCTACTGAAAGTGCTTTGTTAAAAGTGATTCAAGAGATATATTCTAGTCTGAACTTGTCTCAAATGAATTCATGCTTGTTTATAGACATTACTAAAGCCTTTGACATGGTAAACCATACATTGTTCTTTAATGCGTGATTCAGAGGATTTGTTCATGATTGGTTTGCATCCTACTTAAATAATCGTAAGCAAATAGTAAAAATTAAAAATGCTTTTAGTTCTTTTAGTTTAGTTGTAGTTTCCCAAGGCTCTGTCTTAGGTCCGATATTATTCCTAATATATGTAAATTCGTCATTTATTCAAGCTTTTAATGGTGAAATCACTGCATTTGCTAATGACACTGCTTTATCATATGCTAATACTAATTATCTCAGTTTATTCTTAGATGTAAATAATGATTTAGATATTTTACGACTTTGGTTCAAGGAGCATAAGCAGATAATTAGCGATAAAACAAAGTTCATGATATTCAACAACAAAGGTGTGATGTGTAAGTACTTTTCACTATTTTATCATTCACCTAGTTTCTTACGCTTTTTCTTAGATGGTCCAAGTAACCATGGCGCTAAGTTTTTTAATGATAACCTCCGTTATAATCTCACTTGGAGTGATCACACAAAGTATCTAAAACAATTTATTAATATGATTGTCAGACAAGTCTATCATGTCAGTCTCTACAGTAGTCGTCAAGTTTTAATGATGTACAACATCATTTAAAACACATTTTATTAAAATTAAAGCTTATTCAAATCGAAGCTGCAGTATAGTGTTTCTTGCTGGGGTGGTACTTATTTTAATAAATTAGAACCAATATTAATCAAAAAAAACATGTTATAAGGATAATGTCAAAAGCTAATCGCCGAACATTTCCGAAATGAATGCATTCTTTTATAACTCTGCCAGTCACCAGCGCTTACATCGGGTTGCTCAAATTCGTGTGTCCATGACCGGTTCCACTAAAGCGTCGCTACGTTCCATACAAGCCATGTAACACTCGAAGTTGTAAAGTCGTGACTTGGCGATGGAGTCATCTGACGACTCGATTATTTTCTCCCCGTCTTTAGTTTACGCTAAAAGGCCAGCCGCTTGGACGATCTCAAGGACAACATTCAAGACACTATTCCAATTCAATTTCAATTTATTAAAGTGTACAGGGTACAATAAGACATATGTCTTTGATAGTACTAAGTTACAATAATTCAGAAAGGTATATAATTAATAAGTTAAGTGAACGAATGAGGGGTATAAAAGAAGGGGGATGGGGATTTAGGAAGGGGATGAAAAGTAGTAAAGAACAGTAAATTTAAAGCGTTTGGCATTAACGATAGTTGGTATCGTTAAGGGTAGAGAGTTCCAAAGTTTGATGTCATGTATGTAAAAAGGAGCGATAAATTTGTAAAGCGATGACGGGATGCGTTCTGACAGATCGGGCAAAATTTATTTTCTTAAACGGATACATGGGAGACTCATTTACTATAATATTATGCAAGAGCATAAGGTTTCTAGCATCCATGTAGAAGATTAGAGAAGTTCCGAGTAAACTTTTTGTATATTGAGATACATGATCAAATTTGCGTAAGCCATGAACATACCTGATAGCATCATTAAACGCTACCTGTAGCTTTCGTTGTGACATAGAATCAACTTTACTATAGACGACTTCAGCATAAGTGGGTACAAGTGAGGGTGGTAACAAGTTTCCTTCTAGTATCCATTGGAGTGTAACTTAAGCTTATCCACAAATTTCTCAAGCATCCATAGATACGTCTGATAACGTTATTTGTGTAGTCATACCCGAACAATTTGCTATTAATAATAAAACCTAGACTAGTCACCGTATTAACTATTTCAAGTTTTTCTCCAGAAAGAACGATATTTGACAGGGAGTGAGAATTTGAAATAGGAATTACATGTGACTTCTTCGGACTTAAACATTATCCATTTATTATAGCCCAACTATAAGTTTTGGCGAGCTCATGATTCATTAGATTTATCAAATCCCCTATATTGCTAGGAATTTTGGCTGAGTACAATTGAACATCACCAGCATAGAGATGGACGGTGGAATGTTTACACACAGAAGTAAGATCATTAATAAACATGGAAACCAGAATAGGGCCCAGAATTGAACCTTGTGGTACGTCTTGGTTGACTGGTAAAAGTGCAGAAAAACTGTCCGAGTTAACAACAACTCTTTGAAATCTGTCAGGCAGGAAGTTGTAAATTAGCCTCACTGCAGTGTCACTAAACAAGGAGAGATTTCTTAACTTCCAGCAAAGTATCTTGTGATTCACATTGTCAAATGCCTGCGTGAAGTCAAGTAGACATAGTGTGGCTTGTCTTTTATAAAAATTCTCATAGGAGTGGAAGAATGGTTAGCTCTGAAACCAGACTGAGCTTCGTAAAGTAGGTTCTTAAGACACAGGTTTTTTAGAAGCTGTTTCGGTATGATTTTCTCCAAGACTTTTGATAAACACGGAAGGATACTGATAGGTCTTAAATCTGAAGGGGAATTTGGATTTGATCGTTTTCGACCGGTATTACAGGGCCAACTTTCCATGATCGAGGAAAGGTATATGTGGTAACGCAATGGTTGATAATATGGCTTAGGTGAGATACTATGAAAGGCAAGATAAACTTAACAGATTTCATAGGTACACCGTCCTCCCCAATGGCGTTTGATTTTATTTCTCTAATTGAATTAATTACTTCCATTTCGCTGACGGTTTCCACTTCAAATTGTCTGTGGCTCGAATAAGAATGATTTTCATTAAAATTGAAACCACACTTCTCAGATTAAGATTGTTTAAAAAATCTGGGTCAACTTCACATTTACCATTTAGTTTGTTGTTGGAAATTCCACATCTATGGCTACATAGATTATTCCAAAGTTGCTTTGGTGGAAGTGAAGAGTTCAACTTAGAGGCATAACAATTATTTTTGGCATTTCGTACAGCAACTGTCGATCTAATACGCATTACCCTATAAGCATGCCAATTTAAGTCAGAAGGACTTTTTTCTATTTACTATAGAGTCGGTTGCGTACTTTTATAGTGTTCATAACGTCAGTTGTGAACCAAGGACAGCAATTGTTCCGAATCTTGACAGTCTTTAAGGGTACAAATTGATCAAAGAGATCTATAATTGTATTTTAAAAACTGTTAAGCTTATCATCTATGTCTGAACGCGAGCGACAATACGTCCAAGGGGCACGGAGAGCTGATGATTTGTGAGCATCAATATTAAAAGATTTATAATCCCTGCAAGTAAAAGTTAAAGGAACAGGAGTGGTCGAGCTTTATGTTGTAAGTATAGAAGATGAGGTCATGATCGGAAATATAGTTAATAGAAATTTGATCGAAAAGAATAACCGATAATGGGTCAGACACTAACGTCAGATCGAGAAGACTTGTATTGTTACCTTTAGCAAAACGAGTGCGGTACGTAGTGTTGTAGATTTGAATATTCCCTGAATAATACCGCTCATATTATACCGAATTATCATAAAACTTGGACCTACCTGTCTAGGTTCGATTCCTGGTACGACAAGAAATACTTTTCACGGCCCCACCTCTTTCGAGTCACTGACAATGCTCAAAGAGTATAACTGTCTAGAAAAAGGTTCTCAAACTTGGCCGTTCGGTGTCGGCATAAAACTGTAGGTCCCTTCCACTCGTGGTCGAACAATAGCACGCACAACACGAGTGGTTGCTGAGAAGCTAGGCCCTGGCCCTCTACGGGCTGTAGCGCCACCCATATTATTATTATATTATCATAAATTAGACGCTGGCAGGGAAGCCGAGGCGGCCATTTCAAAGATGTGCTATCCCATAAATTATGACAGGAAAGAAGATTTAAATGTTATATGTTATATCTCACACCGCTGTTGATTTATGTAAGCTTATTTTCCTATTGTTCTTATCTGTTCATCCTGCAGCGTGTGTGTGGATTCCATAAAATTCACTTCCCCTTCTCGGTCTCAATTTTTAATTGAAAAATTCTAGCAAATAGACAAAGAGCCACTGCAGCACGTACGATTTTCAATAATCCTGCAATCGAATCAAGCTTGATCCGTCCCCGCAGGATGTCGTCATTTGATTTGCATTTGTTCATCTGCATGCGTTATGCATGCAAATCCATCAGACTGTGTCACTCTCAGTGGCGCAAACTGCACATGAACTACTCGGCAGCACTCAGGCTGCTGCCCATCGATAACAATAAACGTCCGACCGAGCCATCGGCAAGGACACTGAATCAATTCTACTGTGAACTCTGTCGTTTTTGATACTCCCACAGCAACAGCAGCAGCAAACGCAGAGCGAGTGGTAATCTCGATTCTGCTCTTGTGGTTGTTTATAGATTTTTGTTTTTCTATTTTTGATTTCCATCCATTTTATGGGAGAGAAAAAAGATTGACTGGTCGACATAAGGACAACAAACGCTTTGGACTGTCGTCGAGTCCATCGCCATGGTGGGTCGTGTCTGGAAAAATGATTGATACATAGCTTAGGGTTTTATTAAAAAACTTATGTTGTCGTTCATTTGCGGGGGTGCCCTGGGGGATGGGAGGAAGTTCATGGAATGCAATCAGTTATGCCGGTCGGCACCAGGGACAACAGCTGAGTTCGAGAACAGTGGACATGCCATGAGATTAGAGACGTGATTGAATCTGGTAGATGATTGACTGACTGTCTGCCAAGGCAAGGTCCCTGCCAGCCAATCATTTATCGGAGAAGTGTACGCTATTCAAGCGTATTTCATTGACGTTTGTCACAGGATCACGTGGCAGCAAATGGCTTAGAAAGGACTTGCCAGCCATCTGTTGATGGGACAATAATTGGCACTGGATCATTGGATACTTTCTGGAAAAATGTGTGTTAGGCGACCTTCAAGGTTTTCATGTTCAAACAATTAAAAGAACGTCGTCTCGAGGTTAGGAGGCTCACTTGATGTAGAGACGGTTAATGCTTGTCTGAGCTTGCGGGTACGCAATGTGTATGGGCGACGATAAGTAGCAAGGTGTCGTTGCCATGGGTGTCTGATGCCACAAAGGTGGACAAAAGTTCGTTTACGGAGTCGAAGGCATTCAGGTGAAATTCTCTGCTGTCACTGTCACTTCGTAGGCTGCCCGGCAACGGCGTACAAGTAAGTGCGTGGATTATAGTGATCTCCTGTTGGGAAGACCACGGGGTTCTCACAATAAGAGTCAGGCAAACGCCGACTAGCGCCTCGAGTTTGACCTCATTTACAAATTCATATCTCAAGGAACAATCCCTCCTCTTTCGCAAAAGGAATCGCATTCAAGGTACACCTTGGAAGTCGTGATGGTGGAGACATTCGAGCCACGAGAATACCATCAAAGCATAGCCCTTTCAGCTCAAAGAAGCAACTGCACAACGCTGATTCCCTCGCGCTCTTCCGTGTTTTTTACCTTATCACGCGAGTGATTCCCACAACAGCACGACGAAATCTCATCTCAGCAAATTGTTTCCTTAAAATCTTATTCCTTCGATTATTACCAAAATTTCAAACATCTCTACCTGCTGCAATTGAACTCCACCATGTACCGCATCCATGACTTCGCATTTTTCCACGTTAACCTTCGTCGCATCATCAACACATACGGCCACAAACTTATCGCGGGCGCCCTGAATGCACGTCTGCGAGGTTATGCGTAGAACTAATTCTTCTGCAAAAATCCAATCATTCGTTGTCTCAACCTCAAAGCAGTATGCGATGAGGCGCACCAGCCGCGTGCATAATTTTCATGTGAAAATTGTCAATTAAATCAAATTCTGGATGAAAGGACTTCCATCGAAGGATGCAGCAAAAAAAAAAAAAAAACTTGGCACATTTCGTTGACGATGTAAATTGCTGTGACATCGCTACCCTCACCTCACATAACTCACTCAGCCCATTGAATGGCCTTCTCAGTGCGCTGTCACCCGTAAAGTTGGCAATTACGATATCAAAAGGCCATTTAAAGAGTGCTTCCAGGTGGAAATGTTACTGCCGGTGGCGTGTTGTCGAAGAGCGATAAACTGGCACTAAGACGAAGGGTGAGCATCGCAGAGTCACCGACCGATGGTTCCGCGGCGATATGGTTTGGCTTTTTGAGATTTTGCCAGATGAGTGGAATTTTTTGTTCTTAAATTATGGCAAACAATTGTGTGTCTTCTGGAAGTAGGTTTGCTAGTCACTCTCAGTCGCCAGTCTCGTCAGTCACGTCAGTCACGTCAGTCACGTCAGTCACGTCAGTCACGTCAGTCACGTCAGTCACGTCAGTCACGTCAGTCACGTCAGTCACGTCAGTCACGTCAGTCACGTCAGTCACGTCAGTCACGTCAGTCACGTCAGTCACGTCAGTCACGTCAGTCACGTCAGTCACGTCAGTCACGTCAGTCACGTCAGTCACGTCAGTCACGTCAGTCACGTCAGTCACGTCAGTCACGTCAGTCACGTCAGTCACGTCAGTCACGTCAGTCACGTCAGTCACGTCAGTCACGTCAGTCACGTCAGTCACGTCAGTCACGTCAGTCACGTCAGTCACGTCAGTCACGTCAGTCACGTCAGTCACGTCAGTCACGTCAGTCACGTCAGTCACGTCAGTCACGTCAGTCACGTCAGTCACGTCAGTCACGTCAGTCACGTCAGTCACGTCAGTCACGTCAGTCACGTCAGTCACGTCAGTCACGTCAGTCACGCCAGTCACGTCAGTCACGTCAGTCACGTCAGTCACGTCAGTCACGTCAGTCACGTCAGTCACGTCAGTCACGTCAGTAAAGTCAGTCACGTCAGTCACGTCAGTCACGTCAGTCACGTCAGTCACGTCAGTCACGTCAGTCACGTCACTTGCGTCAGTCACGTCAGTGACACTCACGTCAATCAAATCAGTGACAGT